>JAKFHT010000116.1:0-86575 GCA_023783455.1 Erythrocebus patas | reverse complement strand
CTTGTGAATTTGCAAAGTGATATTTGGAAGCCCATAGAGGGCTATGGTGAAAAAGGAAATATCTTCAGTTAAAAACTGGAAAGAAGATTTCTTAAGAACTGCTTTGTGTTCTGTTAATTCATCTCACAGAGTTACAGCTTTCTCCTCAAGAAGCCTTAGCTAAGACTGTTCTTGTGGAATTTTCAAAGTGATATTTGGAAGCCCATAGTTGGCTATGGTGAAAAAGGAAATATCTTCGTTAAAAACTGGAAAGAGCTTTCTGAGAAACAGCTTTGTGTTCTGTTAATTCATCTCAGAGTTACAGCTTTCTCAAGAAGCCTTCGCTAAGACTGTTCTTCTGGAATTTGCAAACTGATATTTGGAAGCCCATAGAGCTATGGTGAAAAGGAAATATCTTCTGTTAAAAACTGGAAAGAGCTTTCTGAGAAACAGCTTTGTGTTCTGTTAATTCACCTCACAGAGTTACAGCTTTCTCAAGAAGCCTTCGCTAAGACTGTTCTTGTGGAATTTGCAAAGTGATATTTGGAAGCCCATAGAGGGCTATGGTGAAAAGGAAATATCTTCAGTTAAAAACTGGAAAGAAGCTTTCTGAGAAACTGCTGTGTTCTGTTAATTCATCTCACAGAGTTACAGCTTTCCTCAAGAAGCCTTTCGCTAAGACTGTTCTTGTGGGATATGCAAAGTGATATTTGGAAGCCCATAGAGGGCTATGGTGAAAAAGGAAATATCTTCCGTTAAAAACTGGAAAGAAGCAATCTGAGAAATTACCGTGTGTTGTGTTAATACATCTCACCGACTTACAGCTTTCCCCTCAAGAAGCCTTTCGCTAAGACTGTTCTATTGGAATTTTCAAAGTGATATTTGGAAGCCCCTAGAGGGCTATGGTGAAAAAGGAAATATCTTCCGTTAAAAAGTGGAAAGAAACTTTCTGAGAAACTGCCGTGTGTTCTGTTAATACACCTCACAGAGTTACAGCTTTCCCCTCAAGAAGCCTTTCGCTAAGACTGTTCTTGTGGGATTTGCAGAGAGATATTTGGAAGCCCATAGAGGACTATGGTGAATTAGGAAATATCTTCAGTTAAAAACGGGAAAGAAGCTTTCTGAGATACTGCTTTGTGTTCTGTTAATTCACCTCACAGAGTTACAGCTTTCCCCTCCAGAAGCCTTTCCCTAAGACTGTTCTTCTGGAATTTGCAAACTGATATTTGGAAGCCCATAGAGCGCTATGGTGAAAAAGGAAATATCTTCCGTTAAAAACTGGAAAGATGATTTCTGAGAAACTGCTTTGTGTTCTGTTATTTCATCTCACAGGGTTACAGCTTTCCCTTCCAGAAGCCTTTCGCTAAGACTGTTCCTGTGGGATTTGCAAAGTGATATTTGGAAGCCCATACAGGGCTATCGTGAAAAAGGAAATATCTTCAGTTAAAACCTGGAAAGAGGCTTTCTGAGAAACTGCTTTGTGTTCTATTAATTCATCTCGGAGAGTTAGAGCTCTCTCCTCAAGAAGCCCTTAGCTAAGAGTGTTGTTGTGGAATTTGCAAAGTGATATTTTGAAGCCCCTAGGGGGCTATGGTGTAAAAGGAAATATCTTCCGTTAAAAACTGGAAAGAAGATTTCTTAAGAACTGCTTTGTGTTCTGTCAATTCATCTCACAGAGTTAGAGCTTTCTCCTCCACAAGCCTTCCGCTAAGACTGTTCTTGTGGAATTTGCAAAGTGATATTTGGAAGCCCATAGACGGCTATGGTGAAAATGGAAATATCCTAAGATAAAAACCGAAAAGAAACTTTCAGAGAAACTGCTTGTGTTCTGTAAATTCATCTCAAGGAGTTACAGCTTTCCCCCCCAAGAAGCCTTTCGCTAAGACTGTTCTTGTGGAATTTGCAAAGTGGTATTTGGAAGCCCATAGTTGGCTATGGTGAAAATGGAAATATCCTAAGATGAAAACCGAAAAGAAGCTTTCTGAAAAATTCTTTGTGTTCTGTTAGTTTATCTCACAGAGTTACAGCTTTCCCTTCAAGAAGTCGTTCACTAAGAGTGTTCTTGTCAAATTTGAAAAGTGAACTTTGGAAGCCGATAGAGGGCTATGGTGTAAAAGGAAATATATTTCGTTAAAATCTGGAAAGAAGCTTTCTGAGAAACTGCCGTGTGTTCTGTTAATACATCTCACCAAGTTACAGCTTTCCCCAAAAATAGTCTTTGGCTAAGACTGTTCTTGTGGGATTTGCAAAGTGATATTTGGAAGCCCATAGAGGGCTTTGGTGAAAAAGGAAATATCTTCCGTTAAAAACTGGCAAGAACCTTTCTGAGAAACAGCTTTGTGTTCTGTTAATTCATCTCACAGAGTTACAGCTTTCAGCTCAAGAAGCCTTTCGCTAAGACTTTTCTTGTGGAATATGCAAAGTGATATTTGGAAGCCCATAGAGGGCTATGGTTAAAAAGAAAATATCTTCAGTTAAAAACTGGCAAGAACCTTTCTGAGAAACAGCTTTGTGTTCTGTTAATTCATCTCATAGAGTTACAGCTTTTCCCTCAAGAAGCCTTTCGCTAAGACTGTTCTTGTGGGATTTGCAAAGTGATATTTGGAAGCCCATAGAGGGCTTTGGTGAAAAAGGAAATATCTTCAGTTAAAAACTGGCAAGAACCTTTCTGAGAAACAGCTTTGTGTTCTGTTAATTCATCTCACAGAGTTACAGCTTTCTCCTCAAGAAGCCTTTCCCTAAGACTTTTCTTATGGAATATGCAAAGTGATATTTGGAAGCCCATAGAGGGCTATGGTGAAAAAGGAAATATCTTCAGTTAAAAACTGGAAAGAAGCTTTCTGAGAAACTGCTCTGTGTTCTGTTAATTCATCTCACAGAGTTACAGCTTTTCCCTCAAGAAGCCTTTCACTAAGTCTGTTCTTGTGGGATTTGCAAAGTGATATTTGTAAGCCCATAGAGGGCTACGGTGAAAAGGAAATATCTTCAGTTAAAATCTGAAAAGAAGCTTAATGAGAAACTGCTTTGTGTTCTGTTAATTCATCTTACAGAGTAAGAGCTTTACCCTCAAGAAGCCTTTTGAGACTGTTCTTGTGAAATTTGCAAAGTGATATTTGGAAGCCTATAGAGGGCTACGGTGAGAAAGGAAATACCCTAAGATAAAAACTGAAAAGAAGCATTTTCAAAAACTGCTTAGTGTTCTGTTAATTCATCTTACAGAGTAAGAGCTTTACCCTCAAGAAGCCTTTAGCTAAGAATGTTCTTGTGGATTTTGCAAAGTGAAATTGGAAGCCCATAGTGGGGTAGGGTGAAAAAGCAATATCTTCCGTTAAATCCGAAAAGAAGCTTTCTGAGAAACTGATTTGTGTTCTGTTAATTCATCTCACAGTGTTACAGCTTTCCCCTCAAGAAGCCGTTCACTAAGACTATTCTTGTGGAATTTGCAAAGTGATATTTTGAAGCCCATAGAGGGCTATGGTGAAAAAGGAAATATCTTCCGTTAAAAACTTGAAAGAAGATTTCTGAGAAAGTGCTTTGTGTCCTTTTAAGTCGTCTCACAGAGTTACAGCTTTCCCCTCCAGAAGCCCTTCGCTAAGACTGTTCTTGTGGAATTTGCAAAGTGATATTTGGAAGCCCATAGAGGGCTATGGTGAAAAAGGAAATTGCCTAAGATCAAAACTGAAAAGAAGCTTTCTGAGAAACTGCAGTGTGTTCTGTTAATAGATCTCACAGAGTTACAGCTTTCCCTGCAAGAAGCCTTTCGCTATGACTGTTCTTGTCGGATTTGAAAAGTGATATTTGGAAGCCCGTAGAGGGCTATGGTGAAAAAGGAAATATCCTAAGATAAAAACTGAAAAGAAGCTTTCTGAGAACCTGCTTTGTGTTCTGTAAATTCAACTCAGATTTACAGCTTTCCCCTCAAGAAGCCTTTCGCTAAGGCTGTTGTTGTGGGATTTGCAAAGTGATATTTGGAAGCCCATTGAGGGCTATGGTGAAAAAGGAAATATCTTCAGTTTAAACTGGAAAGAAGCTTTCTGAGAAACTGCTTTGTGTTCTGTTAATTCATCTCACAGTTACAGCTTTCTCAAGAAGCCTTTCTAAGACTGTTCTAGCGGAATTTTCAAAGTGATATTTGGAAGCCCTAGAGGGCTATGGTGAAAAGAAAATATCTTCCGTTAAAAACTGAAAAGAAGCTTTCTGAGAAACTGCAGTGTGTTCTGTTAATACATCTCACCAAATTACAGCTTTCCTCCAGAAGCCCTTCGCTAAGACTGTTCTGGTGCAATTTGCAAAATGATATTTGGAAGCCCATTGAGGGCTATGGTGAAAAAGGAAATATCTTCAGTTTAAACTGGAAAGAAGCTTTCTGAGAAATTGCCGTGTGTTCTGATAATACATCTCACCAAATTACAGCTTTCCCCTCAAGAAGCTTTTCGCTAAGACTGTTCTAGCGGAATTTTCAAAGTGATATTTGGAAGCCCCTAGAGGGCTATGGTGAAAAAGGAAATATCTTCCGTTAAAAACTGGAAAGAACTTTCTGAGAAACTTCCGTGTGTTCTGTTAATTCATCTCACAGTGTTACAGCTTTCCTCAAGAAGCCTTTCACTGAGACTGTTCTTGTGGGATTTGCAAACTGATATTTGGAAGCCCAGAGGGCTATGGTGTAAAAGGAAATATCTTCCATTAAAAACTGGAAAGAACCTTTCTGAGAAACAGCTTTGTGTTCTGTTAATTCACCTCACAGAGTTACAGCTTTCCTCAAGAAGCCTTTCACTGAGACTGTTCTTGTGGGATTTGCAGAGAGATATTTGGAAGCCCATAGAGGGCTATGGTGAATAAGGAAATATCTTCAGTTAAAAACTGGAAAGAAGCTTTCTGAGATACCGCTTTGTGTTCTGTTAATTCACCTCACAGAGTTACAGCTTTCCCCTCCAGAAGCCTTTCCCTAAGACTGTTCTTGTGGAATTTTCAAAGTGATATTTGGAAGCCCATAGAGCGCTATGGTGAAAAAGGAAATATCTTCCATTAAAAACTGGAAAGAAGCAATCTGAGAAATTACCGTGTGTTGTGTTAATACATCTCACCGAGTTACAGCTTTCTCCTCAAGAAGCCTTTCACTGAGACTGTTCTTGTGGGATTTGCAAAGAGATATTTGGAAGCCCATAGAGGGCTACGGTGAAAAAGAAAATATCTACCGTTAAAAACTGGAAAGAAGCTTTCGGAGAAACTGCTTTGTGTTCTGCTAATTCATCTCACAGGGTTACAGCTTTCCCCTCCAGAAGCCTTTCCCTAAGACTGTTCTTGTGGAATTTTCAAAGTGATATTTGGAAGCCCATAGAGCGCTATGGTGAAAAAGGAAATATCTTCCATTAAAAACTGGAAAGGAGCTTTCTGAGAAACTTCCGTGTGTTCGTGTAATACATCTCACCGAGTTACAGCTTTCTCCTCAAGAAGCCTTTCACTGAGACTGTTCTTGTGGGATTTGCAAAGAGATATTTGGAAGCCCATAGAGGGCTACGGTGAAAAAGAAAATATCTACCGTTAAAAACTGGAAAGAAGCTTTCGGAGAAACTGCTTTGTGTTCTGCTAATTCATCTCACAGGGTTACAGCTTTCCCCTCCAGAAGCCTTTCCCTAAGACTGTTCTTGTGGGATTTGCAAACTGATATTTGGAAGCCCTTAGAGGGCTATGGTGAAAAAGGAAATATCTTCCGTTAAAAACTGGAAAGAGGCTCTCTGAGAAACTGCTTAGTGTTCTGTTAATTCATCTCGGAGAGTTACAGCTGTCTCCTCAAGAAGCCCTTCTCTAAGACTGTTCTTGTGGAATTTGCAAAGTGATATTTTGAAGCCCATATGGGGCTATGGTGTAAAAGGAAATATCTTCTGTTAAAAACTGGAAAGAAGATTTCTGAGAAACTGCTTTGTGTTCTGTTAATTCATCTCACAGAGTTACAGCTTTTCCATCAAGAAGACTTTCGCTAAGAAGGTTCTTGTGGAAATTGCGAAGTGATATTTGGAAGCCCATAGAGGGCTATGGTGAATATGGAAATATCCTAAGATAAAAACCAAAAAGAAGCTTTCTGAGAAACTGCTTTGTGTTTTCTTAGTTCATCTCACAGAGTTACAGCTTCCCCCTAAAGAATCCGTTCGCTAAGACTGTTCTTTTGAATATTGTAAAATGATATTTGGAAGCCCATAGAAGACTAAGGTGAAATAGGAAATATCTTCCGTTAAAAACTGGAAAGAAGCAATCTGAGAAATTACCGTGTGTTGTGTTAATACATCTCACCGACTTACAGGTTTCCCCTCAAGAAGCCTTTCGCTAAGACTGTTCTTGTGGGATATGCAAAGTGATATTTGGAAGCCCATAGAGGGCTATGGTGAAAAAGGAAATATCTTCCGTTAAAAAATTGAAAGAAACTTTATCAGAAACTGCCGTGTGTTCTGATAATACATCTCACCAAATTACAGCTTTCCCCTCAAGAAGCCTTTCGCTAAGACTGTTCTATTGGAATTTTCAAAGTGATATTTGGAAGCCCCTAGAGGGCTATGGTGAAAAAGGAAATATCTTCCGTTAAAAAGTGGAAAGAAACTTTCTGAGAAACTGCCGTGTGTTCTGTTAATACACCTCACAGAGTTACAGCTTTCCCCTCAAGAAGCCTTTCGCTAAGACTGTTCTTGTGGGATTTGCAGAGAGATATTTGGAAGCCCATAGAGGACTATGGTGAATTAGGAAATATCTTCAGTTAAAAACGGGAAAGAAGCTTTCTGAGATACTGCTTTGTGTTCTGTTAATTCACCTCACAGAGTTACAGCTTTCCCCCAGAAGCCTTTCCTAAGACTGTTCTTCTGGAATTTGCAAACTGATATTTGGAAGCCCATAGGGCTATGGTGAAAAGGAAATATCTTCCGTTAAAAACTGAAAGAAGCTTTCTGAAAAATTCTTTGTGTTCTGTTAATTCATCTCGGAGAGTTAGAGCTCTCTCCTCAAGAAGCCTTTCACTGAGACTGTTCTTGTGGGATTTGCAAACTGATATTTGGAAGCCCATAGGGCTATGGTGAAAAGGAAATATCTTCGTTAAAAACTGGAAGAAGCTTTCTGAGAAACTGCCGTGTGTTCTGTTAATTCATCTCAGAGTTACAGCTTTCAGCTCAAGAAGCCTTTCGCTAAGACTGTTCTTGTGGAATTTTCAAAGTGATATTTGGAAGCCCCTAGAGGGCTATGGTGAAAAAGGAAATATCTTCAGTTAAAACCTGGAAAGAGGCTTTCTGAGAAACTGCTTTGTGTTCTATTAATTCATCTCGGAGAGTTAGAGCTCTCTCCTCAAGAAGCCTTTCGCTAAGACTGTTCTTGTGGGATTTGCAGAGATATTTGGAAGCCCTAGAGGGCTATGGTGTAAAAGGAAATATCTTCCGTTAAAAACTGGAAAGAAGATTTCTTAAGAACTGCTTTGTGTTCTGTCAATTCATCTCACAGAGTTACAGCTTTCCTCAAGAAGCCCTTAGCTAAGAGTGTTGTTGTGGAATTTGCAAAGTGATATTTGGAAGCCCTACAGGGCTATCGTGAAAAGGAAATATCTTCAGTTAAAACCTGGAAAGAGGCTTTCTGAGAAACTGCTTTGTGTTCTGTTAATTCATCTCATAGAGTTACAGCTTTCCTCAAGAAGCCCTTAGCTAAGAGTGTTGTTGTGAAATTTGCAAAGTGATATTTTGAAGCCCCTAGGGGGCTATGGTGTAAAAGGAAATATCTTCCGTTAAAAACTGGAAAGAAGATTTCTTAAGAACTGCTTTGTGTTCTGTCAATTCATCTCACAGTTACAGCTTTCCTCAAGAAGCCTTTAGCTAAGACTGTTCCTGTGGGATTTGCAAAGTGATATTTGGAAGCCCATAGTTGGCTATGGTGAAAAAGAAATATCTTCCGTTAAAAGTGGAAAGAAACTTTCTGAGAAACTGCTTTGTGTTCTGTCAATTCATCTCACAGTGTTACAGCTTTCCTCAAGAAGCCCTTAGCTAAGAGTGTTGTTGTGAATTTGCAAAGTGATATTTTGAAGCCCATAGAGGGCTCTGGTTAAAAAGAAAATATCTTCAGTTAAAAACTGAAAAGAAGCTTTCTGAAAAATTCTTTGTGTTCTGTTAATAGATCTCACAGAGTTACAGCTTTCCCCTCAAGAAGCCTTTCGCTAAGACTGTTCTTGTGGAATTTGCAAAGTGATATTTGGAAGCCCATAGACGGCTATGGTGAAAATGGAAATATCCTAAGATAAAAACCGAAAAGAAACTTTCAGAGAAACTGCTTGTGTTCTGTAAATTCATCTCAAGGAGTTACAGCTTTCCCCTCAAGAAGCCTTTCGCTAAGACTGTTCTTGTGGAATTTGCAAAGTGGTATTTGGAAGCCCATAGTTGGCTATGGTGAAAATGGAAATATCCTAAGATGAAAACCGAAAAGAAGCTTTCTGAAAAATTCTTTGTGTTCTGTTAGTTTATCTCACAGAGTTACAGCTTTCCCTTCAAGAAGTCGTTCACTAAGAGTGTTCTTGTCAAATTTGAAAAGTGAACTTTGGAAGCCGATAGAGGGCTATGGTGTAAAAGGAAATATCTTCGTTAAAAACTGGAAAGATGATTTCTGAGAAACTGCTTGTGTTCTGTAAATTCATCTCAAGGAGTTACAGCTTTCCTCAAGAAGCCTTTCTAAGACTGTTCTTGTGAAATTTGCAAAGTGATATTTGTAAGCCCATAGAGGGCTCTGGTTAAAAAGAAAATATCTTCAGTTAAAAACTGGAAAGAAGCTTTCTGAGAAACTGCTTCGTGTTCTGTAAATTCATCTCAAGGAGTTACAGCTTTCCCCTCAAGAAGCCTTTCGCTAAGACTGTTCTTGTGGAATTTGCAAAGTGGTATTTGGAAGCCCATAGTTGGCTATGGTGAAAATGGAAATATCCTAAGATGAAAACCGAAAAGAAGCTTTCTGAAAAATTCTTTGTGTTCTGTTAGTTTATCTCACAGAGTTACAGCTTTCCCTTCAAGAAGTCGTTCACTAAGAGTGTTCTTGTCAAATTTGAAAAGTGAACTTTGGAAGCCGATAGAGGGCTATGGTGTAAAAGGAAATATATTTCGTTAAAATCTGGAAAGAAGCTTTCTGAGAAACTGCCGTGTGTTCTGTTAATACATCTCACCAAGTTACAGCTTTCCCCAAAAGTAGTCTTTGGCTAAGACTGTTCTTGTGGGATTTGCAAAGTGATATTTGGAAGCCCATAGAGGGCTTTGGTGAAAAAGGAAATATCTTCCGTTAAAAACTGGCAAGAACCTTTCTGAGAAACAGCTTTGTGTTCTGTTAATTCATCTCACAGAGTTACAGCTTTCAGCTCAAGAAGCCTTTCGCTAAGACTTTTCTTGTGGAATATGCAAAGTGATATTTGGAAGCCCATAGAGGGCTATGGTTAAAAAGAAAATATCTTCAGTTAAAAACTGGCAAGAACCTTTCTGAGAAACAGCTTTGTGTTCTGTTAATTCATCTCATAGAGTTACAGCTTTTCCCTCAAGAAGCCTTTCGCTAAGACTGTTCTTGTGGGATTTGCAAAGTGATATTTGGAAGCCCATAGAGGGCTTTGGTGAAAAAGGAAATATCTTCAGTTAAAAACTGGCAAGAACCTTTCTGAGAAACAGCTTTGTGTTCTGTTAATTCATCTCACAGAGTTACAGCTTTCTCCTCAAGAAGCCTTTCCCTAAGACTTTTCTTATGGAATATGCAAAGTGATATTTGGAAGCCCATAGAGGGCTCTGGTTAAAAAGAAAATATCTTCAGTTAAAAACTGGAAAGAAGCTTTCTGAGAAACTGCTCTGTGTTCTGTTAATTCATCTCACAGAGTTACAGCTTTTCCCTCAAGAAGCCTTTCACTAAGTCTGTTCTTGTGGGATTTGCAAAGTGATATTTGTAAGCCCATAGAGGACTATGCTGAAAAACGAAATATCTTCAGTTAAAATCTGAAAAGAAGCTTAATGAGAAACTGCTTTGTGTTCTGTTAATTCATCTCACAGAGTTACAGCTTACCCCTCAAGAAGCCTTTTGAGACTGTTCTTGTGAAATTTGCAAAGTGATATTTGGAAGCCTATAGAGGGCTACGGTGAGAAAGGAAATACCCTAAGATAAAAACTGAAAAGAAGCATTTTCAAAAACTGCTTAGTGTTCTGTTAATTCATCTTACAGAGTAAGAGCTTTACCCTCAAGAAGCCTTTAGCTAAGAATGTTCTTGTGGATTTTGCAAAGTGAAATTGGAAGCCCATAGTGGGGTAGGGTGAAAAAGCAATATCTTCCGTTAAATCCGAAAAGAAGCTTTCTGAGAAACTGATTTGTGTTCTGTTAATTCATCTCACAGTGTTACAGCTTTCCCCTCAAGAAGCCGTTCACTAAGACTATTCTTGTGGAATTTGCAAAGTGATATTTTGAAGCCCATAGAGGGCTATGGTGAAAAAGGAAATATCTTCCGTTAAAAACTTGAAAGAAGATTTCTGAGAAAGTGCTTTGTGTCCTTTTAAGTCGTCTCACAGAGTTACAGCTTTCCCCTCCAGAAGCCCTTCGCTAAGACTGTTCTTGTGGAATTTGCAAAGTGATATTTGGAAGCCCATAGAGGGCTATGGTGAAAAAGGAAATTGCCTAAGATCAAAACTGAAAAGAAGCTTTCTGAGAAACTGCAGTGTGTTCTGTTAATAGATCTCACAGAGTTACAGCTTTCCCTGCAAGAAGCCTTTCGCTATGACTGTTCTTGTCGGATTTGAAAAGTGATATTTGGAGCCCATGGAGGGCTATGGTGAAAAAGGAAATATCCTAAGATAAAAACTGAAAAGAAGCTTTCTGAGAACCTGCTTTGTGTTCTGTAAATTCAACTCAGATTTACAGCTTTCCCCTCAAGAAGCCTTTCGCTAAGGCTGTTGTTGTGGGATTTGCAAAGTGATATTTGGAAGCCCATTGAGGGCTATGGTGAAAAAGGAAATATCTTCAGTTTAAACTGGAAAGAAGCTTTCTGAGAAACTGCTTTGTGTTCTGTTAAGTCATCTCACAGAGTAACAGCTTTCCCCTCAAGAAGTCTTTCGCTAAGACTGTTCTGGTGCAATTTGCAAAATGATATTTGGAAGCCCGTAGAGGGCTATGGTGAAAAAGAAAATATCTTCCGTTAAAAACTGGAAAGAAACATTTTGAGAAATTGCCGTGTGTTCTGATAATACATCTCACCAAATTACAGCTTTCCCCTCAAGAAGCTTTTCGCTAAGACTGTTCTAGCGGAATTTTCAAAGTGATATTTGGAAGCCCCTAGAGGGCTATGGTGTAAAAGGAAATATCTTCCGTTAAAAAGTGGATAGAACCTTTCTGAGAAACTGCAGTGTGTTCTATTAATACATCTCACAGTGTTACAGCTTTCCCTCAAGAAGCCTTTCACTAAGACTGTTCTTGTGGAATTTGCAAAGTGATATTTTGAAGCCCATAGAGGGCTATGGTGAAAAAGGAAATATCTTCCGTTAAAAACTGGAAAGAAGATTTCTGAGAAACTGCTTTGTGTTCTGTTAATTCATCTCACAGAGTTACAGCTTTCCCCTCCAGAAGCCTTTCGCTAAGACTGTTCTTGTGGAATTTGCAAAGTGATATTTGGAAGCCCATAGAGGGCTATGGTGAAAAAGGAAATTGCCTAAGATCAAAACTGAAAAGAAGCTTTCTGAGAAACTGCAGTGTGTTCTGTTAATAGATCTCACAGAGTTACAGCTTTCCCTGCAAGAAGCCTTTCGCTATGACTGTTCTTGTCGGATTTGAAAAGTGATATTTGGAAGCCCGTAGAGGGCTATGGTGAAAAAGGAAATATCCTAAGATAAAAACTGAAAAGAAGCTTTCTGAGAACCTGCTTTGTGTTCTGTAAATTCAACTCAGATTTACAGCTTTCCCCTCAAGAAGCCTTTCGCTAAGGCTGTTGTTGTGGGATTTGCAAAGTGATATTTGGAAGCCCATTGAGGGCTATGGTGAAAAAGGAAATATCTTCAGTTTAAACTGGAAAGAAGCTTTCTGAGAAACTGCTTTGTGTTCTGTTAAGTCATCTCACAGAGTAACAGCTTTCCCCTCAAGAAGTCTTTCGCTAAGACTGTTCTGGTGCAATTTGCAAAATGATATTTGGAAGCCCGTAGAGGGCTATGGTGAAAAAGAAAATATCTTCCGTTAAAAACTGGAAAGAAACATTTTGAGAAATTGCCGTGTGTTCTGATAATACATCTCACCAAATTACAGCTTTCCCCTCAAGAAGCTTTTCGCTAAGACTGTTCTAGCGGAATTTTCAAAGTGATATTTGGAAGCCCCTAGAGGGCTATGGTGTAAAAGGAAATATCTTCCGTTAAAAAGTGGATAGAACCTTTCTGAGAAACTGCAGTGTGTTCTATTAATACACCTCACCGAGTTACAGCTTTCCCCTCAAGAAGCCTTTCGCTAAGACTGGTCTTGTGGGATTTGCAGAGACATATTTGGAAGCCCATAGAGGGCTATGGTGAATAAGGAAATATCTTCAGTTAAAAACTGGAAAGAAGCTTTCTGAGATACCGCTTTGTGTTCTGTTAATTCACCTCACAGAGTTACAGCTTTCCCCTCCAGAAGCCTTTCCCTAAGACTGTTCTTGTGGAATTTTCAAAGTGATATTTGGAAGCCCATAGAGCGCTATGGTGAAAAAGGAAATATCTTCCATTAAAAACTGGAAAGGAGCTTTCTGAGAAACTTCCGTGTGTTCGTGTAATACATCTCACCGAGTTACAGCTTTCTCCTCAAGAAGCCTTTCACTGAGACTGTTCTTGTGGGATTTGCAAAGAGATATTTGGAAGCCCATAGAGGGCTACGGTGAAAAAGAAAATATCTACCGTTAAAAACTGGAAAGAAGCTTTCGGAGAAACTGCTTTGTGTTCTGCTAATTCATCTCACAGGGTTACAGCTTTCCCCTCCAGAAGCCTTTCCCTAAGACTGTTCTTGTGGGATTTGCAAACTGATATTTGGAAGCCCTTAGAGGGCTATGGTGAAAAAGGAAATATCTTCCGTTAAAAACTGGAAAGAAGCTTTCTGAGAAACTGCTTAGTGTTCTGTTAATTCATCTCACAGAGTTACAGCTTTCCCCTCAAGAAGCCTTTCGCTAAGACTGTTCTTGTGGAATTTGCAAAGTGATATTTGAAACCCATAGAGGGCTATGGTGAAAAAGGAAATATCTTCTGTTAAAAACTGGAAAGAAGATTTCTGAGAAACTGCTTTGTGTTCTGTTAATTCATCTCACAGAGTTACAGCTTTCCCTCAAGAAGCCTTTCGCTAAGACTGTTCTTGTGGAATTTGCAAAGTGATATTTGGAAGCCCATAGAGGGCTATGGTGAAAAGGAAATATCTTCCGTTAAAAACTGAAAGAAGCTTTCTGAGAAACTGCTTTGTGTTCTGTTAATTCATCTCACAGAGTTACAGCTTTCCCCTCAAGAAGCCTTTCGCTAAGACTGTTCTTGTGGAATTTGCAAAGTGATATTTGGAAGCCCATAGAGGGCTATGGTGAAAAAGGAAATAACTTCTGTTAAAAACTGGAAAGAAGCTTTCTGAGAAAATGCTTTGTGTTCTGTTAATTCATCTCACAGAGTTACAGCTTTCCCTCAAGAAGCCTTTCACTAAGACTGTTCTTGTGAATTTGCAAAGTGATATTTGGAAGCCCATAGAGGGCTATGGTGAAAAAGGAAATATCTTCCGTTAAAAACTGGAAAGAAGCTTTCTGAGAAACTGCTTTGTGTTCTGTTAATACATCTCACCGAGTTACAGCTTTCCCCACAAGAAGCCATTCGCTAAGACTGTTCTTGTCGGATTTGAAAAGTGATATTTGGAAGCCCATGGAGGGCTATGGTGAAAAGGAAATATCTTCCGTTAAAAACTGGAAAGAAGCTTTCTGAGAAACTGCTTTGTGTTCTGTTAATTCATCTCACAGGTTACAGCTTTCCCTCAAGAAGCCTTTCGCTAAGACTGTTCTTGTGGAATTTGCAAAGTGATATTTGGAAGCCCATAGAGGGCTATGGTGAAAAGGAAATATCTTCAGTTAAAAACTGGAAAGAAGCTTTCTGAGAAACTGCTTTGTGTTCTGTTAATTCATCTCACAGAGTTACAGCTTTCCCTCAAGAAGCCTTTCGCTAAGACTGTTCTTGTGGAATTTGCAAAGTGATATTTGGAAGCCCATAGAGGGCTATGGTGAAAAGGAAATATCTTCAGTTAAAAACTGGAAGAAGCTTTCTGAGAAACTGCTTTGTGTTCTGTTAATTCATCTCACAGAGTTACAGCTTTCCCCTCAGAAGCCTTTCCTAAGACTGTTCTTGTGGAATTTGCAAAGTGATATTTGGAAGCCCATAGGGCTATGGTGAAAAGGAAATATCTTCCGTTAAAAACTGGAAAGAAGATTTCTGAGAAACTGCTTTGTGTTCTGTTAATTCATCTCACAGGTTACAGCTTTCCCCTCAGAAGCCTTTCGCTAAGACTGTTCTTGTGGAATTTGCAAAGTGATATTTGGAAGCCCATAGAGGGCTATGGTGAAAAGGAAATATCTTCAGTTAAAAACTGGAAAGAAGCTTTCTGAGAAACTGCTTTGTGTTCTGTTAATTCATCTCACAGAGTTACAGCTTTCCTCAAGAAGCCTTCGCTAAGACTGTTCTTGTGGAATTTGCAAAGTGATATTTGGAAGCCCATAGGGCTATGGTGAAAAGGAAATATCTTCCGTTAAAAACTGGAAAGAAGCTTTCTGAGAAACTGCTTTGTGTTCTGTTAATTCATCTCACAGAGTTACAGCTTTCCTCAAGAAGCCTTTCGCTAAGACTGTTCTTGTGGATTTGCAAAGTGATATTTGGAAGCCCATAGGGCTATGGTGAAAAGGAAATATCTTCCGTTAAAAACTGGAAAGAAGCTTTCTGAGAAACTGCTTTGTGTTCTGTTAATTCATCTCACAGAGTTACAGCTTTCCTCAAGAAGCCTTTCACTAAGACTGTTCTTGTGGAATTTGCAAAGTGATATTTGGAAGCCCATAGAGGGCTATGGTGAAAAGGAAATATCTTCGTTAAAAACTGGAAAGAAGCTTTCTGAGAAACTGCTTTGTGTTCTGTTAATTCATCTCACAGAGTTACAGCTTTCCCTCAAGAAGCCTTTCACTAAGACTGTTCTTGTGGAATTTGCAAAGTGATATTTGGAAGCCCATAGAGGGCTATGGTGAAAAGGAAATATCTTCCGTTAAAAACTGGAAAGAAGCTTTCTGAGAAACTGCTTTGTGTTCTGTTAATTCATCTCACAGTTACAGCTTTCCCTCAAGAAGCCTTTGCTAAGACTGTTCTTGTGGAATTTGCAAAGTGATATTTGGAAGCCCATAGAGGGCTATGGTGAAAAAAATATCTTCAGTTAAAAACTGGAAAGAAGCTTTCTGAGAAACTGCTTTGTGTTCTGTTAATTCATCTCACAGAGTTACAGCTTTCCCTCAAGAAGCCTTTCACTAAGACTGTTCTTGTGGAATTTGCAAAGTGATATTTGGAAGCCCATAGAGGGCTATGGTGAAAAAAATATCTTCAGTTAAAAACTGGAAAGAAGCTTTCTGAGAAACTGCTTTGTGTTCTGTTAATTCATCTCACAGAGTTACAGCTTTCCCTCAAGAAGCCTTTCACTAAGACTGTTCTTGTGGAATTTGCAAAGTGATATTTGGAAGCCCATAGAGGCTATGGTGAAAAAGGAAATATCTTCAGTTAAAAACTGGAAAGAAGCTTTCTGAGAAACTGCTTTGTGTTCTGTTAATTCATCTCACAGAGTTACAGCTTTCCCTCAAGAAGCCTTTCGCTAAGACTGTTCTTGTGGAATTTGCAAAGTGATATTTGGAAGCCCATAGAGGGCTATGGTGAAAAAGAAATATCTTCAGTTAAAAACTGGAAAGAAGCTTTCTGAGAAACTGCTTTGTGTTCTGTTAATTCATCTCACAGAGTTACAGCTTTCCTCAAGAAGCCTTTCACTAAGACTGTTCTTGTGGAATTTGCAAAGTGATATTTGGAAGCCCATAGAGGCTATGGTGAAAAAGGAAATATCTTCAGTTAAAAACTGAAAGAAGCTTTCTGAGAAACTGCTTTGTGTTCTGTTAATTCATCTCACAGAGTTACAGCTTTCCCTCAAGAAGCCTTTCGCTAAGACTGTTCTTGTGGAATTTGCAAAGTGATATTTGGAAGCCCATAGAGGGCTATGGTGAAAAAGGAAATATCTTCCGTTAAAAACTGAAAGAAGCTTTCTGAGAAACTGCTTTGTGTTCTGTTAATTCATCTCACAGAGTTACAGCTTTCCCTCAAGAAGCCTTTCGCTAAGACTGTTCTTGTGGATTTGCAAAGTGATATTTGGAAGCCCATAGGGCTATGGTGAAAAAGGAAATATCTTCCGTTAAAAACTGAAAGAAGCTTTCTGAGAAACTGCTTTGTGTTCTGTTAATTCATCTCACAGAGTTACAGCTTTCCCTCAAGAAGCCTTTCACTAAGACTGTTCTTGTGGAATTTGCAAAGTGATATTTGGAAGCCCATAGGGCTATGGTGAAAAAGAAATATCTTCCGTTAAAAACTGGAAAGAAGCTTTCTGAGAAACTGCTTTGTGTTCTGTTAATTCATCTCACAGGTTACAGCTTTCCCTCAAGAAGCCTTTCGCTAAGACTGTTCTTGTGGAATTTGCAAAGTGATATTTGGAAGCCCATAGAGGGCTATGGTGAAAAAGGAAATATCTTCGTTAAAAACTGAAAGAAGCTTTCTGAGAAACTGCTTTGTGTTCTGTTAATTCATCTCACAGAGTTACAGCTTTCCCCTCAAGAAGCCTTTCGCTAAGACTGTTCTTGAGGAATTTGCAAAGTGACATTTGGAAGCCCATAGAGGGCTGTGGTGAAAAAGGAAATATCCTAAGATAAAAACTGGAAAGAAGCTTTCGGAGAATCTGCATTTGGTTCTGTTAATTCATGTGACAGAGCTACAACTTTCCCCTCTAGAAGTCTTTCGCTAAGACTGTTCTTGTAGAATTTGCAAAGTGATATTCTGGAGCCCATAGAGGGCTACGGTGAAAAAGGAAATATCTTCCCTTAAAAACTGGAAAGAAGCTTTCTGAGAAACTGCTTTGTGTTCTGTTTTTGATTTCACAGAGTTACAGCTTTTCCCTCAAGGAGCCTTTCGCTAAGACTGTTCTTGTGGTATTTGCATAGTGATATTTGGAAGCCTTTAGAGGGCTATGGTGAAAAAGGAAATATCTTCAGTTAAAAACTGCCAAAAACATTTCCGAGAAACTGCTTTGTGTTCTGTTAATTCATCTCACAGAGTTACAGCTTTCCCTCAGAAGCCTTCGCTAAGACTGTTCTTGTGGAATTTGCAAAGTGATATTTGGAAGCCCATAGAGGGCTATGGTGAAAAAGGAAATATCTTCCGTTAAAAACTGGAAGAAGCTTTCTGAGAAACTGCTTTGTGTTCTGTTAATTCATCTCACAGAGTTACAGCTTTCCCTCAAGAAGCCTTTCGCTAAGACTGTTCTTGTGGAATTTGCAAAGTGATATTTGGAAGCCCATAGAGGGCTATGGTGAAAAAGGAAATATCTTCAGTTAAAAACTGGAAAGAAGCTTTCTGAGAAACTGCTTTGTGTTCTGTTAATTCATCTCACAGAGTTACAGCTTTCCCTCAAAAGCCTTTCGCTAAGACTGTTCTTGTGGAATTTGCAAAGTGATATTTGGAAGCCCATAGAGGCTATGGTGAAAAAGGAAATATCTTCCGTTAAAAACTGGAAAGAAGCTTTCTGAGAAACTGCTTTGTGTTCTGTTAATTCATCTCACAGAGTTACAGCTTTCCCTCAAGAAGCCTTTCACTAAGACTGTTCTTGTGGAATTTGCAAAGTGATATTTGGAAGCCCATAGGGCTATGGTGAAAAGAAATATCTTCCGTTAAAAACTGGAAAGAAACTTTCTGAGAAACTGCTTTGTGTTCTGTTAATTCATCTCACAGGTTACAGCTTTCCCCTCAAGCCTTTCGCTAAGACTGTTCTTGTGGAATTTGCAAAGTGATATTTGGAAGCCCTAGAGGGCTATGGTGAAAAAAATATCTTCCGTTAAAAACTGGAAAGAAGCTTTCTGAGAAACTGCTTTGTGTTCTGTTAATTCATCTCACAGAGTTACAGCTTTCCTCAAGAAGCCTTTGCTAAGACTGTTCTTGTGGATTTGCAAAGTGATATTTGGAAGCCCATAGAGGGCTATGGTGAAAAGGAAATATCTTCAGTTAAAAACTGGAAAGAAGCTTTCTGAGAAACTGCTTTGTGTTCTGTTAATTCATCTCACAGAGTTACAGCTTTCCCCTCAAGAAGCCTTCGCTAAGACTGTTCTTGTGGAATTTGCAAAGTGATATTTGGAAGCCCATAGAGGCTATGGTGAAAAGGAAATATCTTCGTTAAAAACTGGAAAGAAGCTTTCTGAGAAACTGCTTTGTGTTCTGTTAATTCATCTCACAGTTACAGCTTTCCTCAAGAAGCCTTTCGCTAAGACTGTTCTTGTGGATGTGCGAAATGATATTTGGAAGCCCATAGAAGGCTACGGTGAAAAAGGAAATATCTTCCGTTAAAAACTGTATAGAAGCTTTCTGAGAAACTGCTTTGTGTTCTGTTAATTCATCTCACAGTTACAGCTTTCCCTCAGAAGCCTTTCGCTAAGACTGTTCTTGTGGAATTTGCAAAGTGATATTTGGAAGCCCATAGAGGCTATGGTGAAAAAGGAAATATCTTCCGTTAAAAACTGGAAAGAAGCTTTCTGAGAAACTGCTTTGTGTTCTGTTAATTCATCTCACAGGTTACAGCTTTCCTCAAGAAGCCTTTCGCTAAGACTGTTCTTGTGGAATTTGCAAAGTGATATTTGGAAGCCCATAGAGGGCTATGGTGAAAAAGGAAATATCTTCCGTTAAAAACTGGAAAGAAGCTTTCTGAGAAACTGCTTTGTGTTCTGTTAATTCATCTCACAGGGTTACAGCTTTCCCCTCAAGAAGCCTTTCGCTAAGACTGTTCTTGTGGAATTTGCAAAGTGATATTTGGAAGCCCATAGAGGGCTATGGTGAAAAAGGAAATATCTTCCGTTAAAAACTGGAAAGAAGCTTTCTGAGAAACTGCTTTGTGTTCTGTTAATTCATCTCACAGAGTTACAGCTTTCCCTCAAGAAGCCTTTCGCTAAGACTGTTCTTGTGGCATTTGCAAAGTGTTATTTGGAAGCCCATAGAGGGCTATGGTGAAAAAGGAAATATCTTCGTTAAAAACTGGAAAGAAGCTTTCTGAGAAACTGCTTTGTGTTCTGTTAATTCATCTCACAGAGTTACAGCTTTCCCTCAAAAGCCTTTCGCTAAGACTGTTCTTGTGGAATTTGCAAAGTGATATTTGGAAGCCCATAGAGGCTATGGTGAAAAGGAAATATCCGTTAAAAACTGGAAAAAGCTTTCTGAGAAACTGCTTTGTGTTCTGTTAATTCATCTCACAGGTTACAGCTTTCCCTCAAGAAGCCTTTCGCTAAGACTGTTCTTGTGGAATTTGCAAAGTGATATTTGGAAGCCCATAGGGCTATGGTGAAAAGGAAATATCTTCCGTTAAAAACTGGAAAGAAGCTTTCTGAGAAACTGCTTTGTGTTCTGTTAATTCATCTCACAGAGTTACAGCTTTCCCTCAGAAGCCTTTCACTAAGACTGTTCTTGTGGAATTTGCAAAGTGATATTTGGAAGCCCATAGAGGGCTATGGTGAAAAAGGAAATATCTTCCGTTAAAAACTGGAAAGAAGCTTTCTGAGAAACTGCTTGTGTTCTGTTAATTCATCTCACAGAGTTACAGCTTTCCCTCAAGAAGCCTTTCGCTAAGACTGTTCTTGTGGAATTTGCAAAGTGATATTTGGAAGCCCATAGAGGGCTATGGTGAAAAGGAAATATCTTCCGTTAAAAACTGGAAAGAACTTTCTGAGAAACTGCTTTGTGTTCTGTTAATTCATCTCACAGAGTTACAGCTTTCCCTCAAGAAGCCTTTCGCTAAGACTGTTCTTGTGGAATTTGCAAAGTGATATTTGGAAGCCCATAGAGGCTATGGTGAAAAAGGAAATATCTTCGTTAAAAACTGGAAAGAAACTTTCTGAGAAACTGCTTTGTGTTCTGTTAATTCATCTCACAGAGTTACAGCTTTCCCTCAAGAAGCCTTTCGCTAAGACTGTTCTTGTGGAATTTGCAAAGTGATATTTGGAAGCCCATAGGGCTATGGTGAAAAGGAAATATCTTCGTTAAAAACTGGAAAGAAGCTTTCTGAGAAACTGCTTTGTGTTCTGTTAATTCATCTCACAGAGTTACAGCTTTCCCTCAAGAAGCCTTTCGCTAAGACTGTTCTTGTGGAATTTGCAAAGTGATATTTGGAAGCCCATAGAGGGCTATGGTGAAAAAAATATCTTCCGTTAAAAACTGGAAAGAAGCTTTCTGAGAAACTGCTTTGTGTTCTGTTAATTCATCTCACAGAGTTACAGCTTTCCTCAAGAAGCCTTTCCTAAGACTGTTCTTGTGGAATTTGCAAAGTGATATTTGGAAGCCCATAGAGGCTATGGTGAAAAGGAAATATCTTCAGTTAAAAACTGGAAAGAACTTTCTGAGAAACTGCTTTGTGTTCTGTTAATTCATCTCACAGAGTTACAGCTTTCCCTCAAGAAGCCTTTCGCTAAGACTGTTCTTGTGGAATTTGCAAAGTGATATTTGGAAGCCCATAGAGGCTATGGTGAAAAGAAATATCTTCAGTTAAAAACTGGAAAGAAGCTTTCTGAGAAACTGCTTTGTGTTCTGTTAATTCATCTCACAGAGTTACAGCTTTCCCTCAAGAAGCCTTTCACTAAGACTGTTCTTGTGGAATTTGCAAAGTGATATTTGGAAGCCCATAGAGGGCTATGGTGAAAAAAATATCTTCAGTTAAAAACTGGAAAGAAGCTTTCTGAGAAACTGCTTTGTGTTCTGTTAATTCATCTCACAGAGTTACAGCTTTCCCTCAAGAAGCCTTTCACTAAGACTGTTCTTGTGGAATTTGCAAAGTGATATTTGGAAGCCCATAGAGGGCTATGGTGAAAAAGGAAATATCTTCGTTAAAAACTGGAAAGAAGCTTTCTGAGAAACTGCTTTGTGTTCTGTTAATTCATCTCACAGAGTTACAGCTTTCCCTCAAGAAGCCTTTCGCTAAGACTGTTCTTGTGGAATTTGCAAAGTGATATTTGGAAGCCCATAGAGGGCTATGGTGAAAAGGAAATATCTTCCGTTAAAAACTGGAAAGAAGCTTTCTGAGAAACTGCTTTGTGTTCTGTTAATTCATCTCACAGAGTTACAGCTTTCCCTCAAGAAGCCTTTCGCTAAGACTGTTCTTGTGGAATTTGCAAAGTGATATTTGGAAGCCCATAGAGGGCTATGGTGAAAAGGAAATATCTTCCGTTAAAAACTGGAAAGAAGCTTTCTGAGAAACTGCTTTGTGTTCTGTTAATTCATCTCACAGAGTTACAGCTTTCCCTCAGAAGCCTTTCACTAAGACTGTTCTTGTGGAATTTGCAAAGTGATATTTGGAAGCCCATAGAGGGCTATGGTGAAAAAAATATCTTCCGTTAAAAACTGGAAAGAAGCTTTCTGAGAAACTGCTTTGTGTTCTGTTAATTCATCTCACAGAGTTACAGCTTTCCCTCAGAAGCCTTTCGCTAAGACTGTTCTTGTGGGATTTGCAAAGTGATATTTGGAAGCCCATAGAGGCTATGGTGAAAAAGGAAATATCTTCAGTTAAAAACTGGAAAGAAGCTTTCTGAGAAACTGCTTTGTGTTCTGTTAATTCATCTCACAGAGTTACAGCTTTCCTCAAGAAGCCTTTTCTTGTGGAATTTGCAAAGTGATATTTGGAAGCCCATAGAGGGCTATGATGAAAAAGAAAATATCTCCACTTAAAAACTGGAAAGAAGCTTTCTGAGAAACTGCTTTGTGTTCTGTTAATTCATCTCACAGGTTACAGCTTTCCCCTCAAGAAGCCTTTCGCTAAGACTGTTCTTGTGGAATTTGCAAAGTGATATTTGGAAGCCCATAGAGGGCTATGGTGAAAAAGGAAATATCTTCAGTTAAAAACTGGAAAGAAGCTTTCTGAGAAACTGCTTTGTGTTCTGTTAATTCATCTCACAGAGTTACCACTTTCCCCTCAAGAAGCCTTTCACTAAGACTGTTCTTTGGAATTTGGAAAGTCATATATGGAAGCCCATAGAGGCTATGGTGAAAAAGGAAATATCTTTAGTTGAAAACTGGAAAGAAGCATTCTGAGAAACTGCTTTGTGTTCTGTTAATTCATCTCACAGGGGTACAGCTTTCCCCTCAAGAAACCTTTCGCTAAGACTCTTCTTGTGAATTTGCAAAGTGATATTTGGAAGCCCATAGAGGGCTATGGTGAAAAAGGAAATATCTTCCGTTAAAAATTGGAAAGAAACTTTCTGAGAAACTGCTTTGTGTTCTGTTAATTCATCTCACAGAGTTACAGCTTTCCCTCAAAAGCCTTTGCTAAGACTGTTCTTGTGGAATTTGCAAAGTGATATTTGGAAGCCCATAGAGGGCTATGGTGAAAAAAGGAAATATCTTCCGTTAAAAACTGGAAAAAAGCTTTCTGAGAAACTGCTTTGTGTTCTGTTAATTCATCTCACAGAGTTACAGCTTTCCCTCAAGAAGCCTTTCCTAAGACTGTTCTTGTGGAATTTGCAAAGTGATATTTGGAAGCCCATAGAGGGCTATGGTGAAAAAAGGAAATATCTTCCGTTAAAAACTGGAAAGAAGCTTTCTGAGAAACTGCTTTGTGTTCTGTTAATTCATCTCACAGAGTTACAGCTTTCCCTCAAGAAGCCTTTCGCTAAGACTGTTCTTGTGGAATTTGCAAAGTGATATTTGGAAGCCCATAGAGGGCTATGGTGAAAAGGAAATATCTTCCGTTAAAAACTGGAAAGAAGCTTTCTGAGAAACTGCTTTGTGTTCTGTTAATTCATCTCACAGAGTTACAGCTTTCCCTCAGAAGCCTTTCGCTAAGACTGTTCTTGTGGAATTTGCAAAGTGATATTTGGAAGCCCATAGAGGGCTATGGTGAAAAAGGAAATATCTTCGTTAAAAACTGGAAAGAAGCTTTCTGAGAAACTGCTTTGTGTTCTGTTAATTCATCTCACAGAGTTACAGCTTTCCTCAAGAAGCCTTTCTAAGACTGTTCTTGTGGAATTTGCAAAGTGATATTTGGAAGCCCATAGAGGCTATGGTGAAAAAGGAAATATCTTCGTTAAAAACTGAAAGAAGCTTTCTGAGAAACTGCTTTGTGTTCTGTTAATTCATCTCACAGAGTTACAGCTTTCCCTCAAGAAGCCTTTCGCTAAGACTGTTCTTGTGGAATTTGCAAAGTGATATTTGGAAGCCCATAGAGGGCTATGGTGAAAAAGGAAATATCTTCCGTTAAAAACTGGAAAGAACTTTCTGAGAAACTGCTTTGTGTTCTGTTAATTCATCTCACAGAGTTACAGCTTTCCTCAAGAAGCCTTTCGCTAAGACTGTTCTTGTGGAATTTGCAAAGTGATATTTGGAAGCCCATAGAGGGCTATGGTGAAAAAAAATATCTTCCGTTAAAAACTGGAAAGAAGCTTTCTGAGAAACTGCTTGTGTTCTGTTAATTCATCTCACAGGTTACAGCTTTCCCTCAAGAAGCCTTTCACTAAGACTGTTCTTGTGGAATTTGCAAAGTGAAAGAAGCTGAACTGACACCCATAGAGCTATGGTGAAAAAAAATATCTTCGTTAAAAACTGGAAAGAACTTTCTGAGAAACTGCTTTGTGTTCTGTTAATTCATCTCACAGAGTTACAGCTTTCCCTCAAGAAGCCTTTCGCTAAGACTGTTCTTGTGGAATTTGCAAAGTGATATTTGGAAGCCCATAGAGGCTATGGTGAAAAAGGAAATATCTTCAGTTAAAAACTGGAAAGAAACTTTCTGAGAAACTGCTTTGTGTTCTGTTAATTCATCTCACAGAGTTACAGCTTTCCCTCAAGAAGCCTTTCGCTAAGACTGTTCTTGTGGAATTTGCAAAGTGATATTTGGAAGCCCATAGAGGCTATGGTGAAAAAGGAAATATCTTCAGTTAAAAACTGGAAAAAGCTTTCTGAGAAACTGCTTTGTGTTCTGTTAATTCATCTCACAGAGTTACAGCTTTCCCTCAGAAGCCTTTCGCTAAGACTGTTCTTGTGGAATTTGCAAAGTGATATTTGGAAGCCCATAGAGGGCTATGGTGAAAAGGAAATATCTTCGTTAAAAACTGGAAAGAAGCTTTCTGAGAAACTGCTTTGTGTTCTGTTAATTCATCTCACAGAGTTACAGCTTTCCCTCAAGCCTTTCGCTAAGACTGTTCTTGTGGAATTTGCAAAGTGATATTTGGAAGCCCATAGAGGGCTATGGTGAAAAAGAAATATCTTCAGTTAAAAACTGGAAAGAAGCTTTCTGAGAAACTGCTTTGTGTTCTGTTAATTCATCTCACAGAGTTACAGCTTTCCCTCAAGAAGCCTTTCACTAAGACTGTTCTTGTGGAATTTGCAAGTGATATTTGGAAGCCCATAGAGGGCTATGGTGAAAAAGGAAATATCTTCCGTTAAAAACTGGAAAGAAGCTTTCTGAGAAACTGCTTTGTGTTCTGTTAATTCATCTCACAGAGTTACAGCTTTCCCTCAAGAAGCCTTTGCTAAGACTGTTCTTGTGGAATTTGCAAAGTGATATTTGGAAGCCCATAGAGGCTATGGTGAAAAAAAATATCTTCCGTTAAAAACTGGAAAGAAGCTTTCTGAGAAACTGCTTTGTGTTCTGTTAATTCATCTCACAGAGTTACAGCTTTCCTCAAGAAGCCTTTGCTAAGACTGTTCTTGTGGAATTTGCAAAGTGATATTTGGAAGCCCATAGAGGGCTATGGTGAAAAAGGAAATATCTTCAGTTAAAAACTGAAAAGAAGCTTTCTGAGAAACTGCTTTGTGTTCTGTTAATTCATCTCACAGAGTTACAGCTTTCCCTTCAAGAAGCCTTCGCTAAGACTGTTCTTGTGGAATTTGCAAAGTGATATTTGGAAGCCCATAGAGGGCTATGGTGAAAAAAAATATCTTCAGTTAAAAACTGGAAAGAAGCTTTCTGAGAAACTGCTTTGTGTTCTGTTAATTCATCTCACAGAGTTACAGCTTTCCCTCAGAAGCCTTTCGCTAAGACTGTTCTTGTGGAATTTGCAAAGTGATATTTGGAAGCCCATAGAGGGCTATGGTGAAAAAAAATATCTTCAGTTAAAAACTGGAAAGAAGCTTTCTGAGAAACTGCTTTGTGTTCTGTTAATTCATCTCACAGAGTTACAGCTTTCCTCAAGAAGCCTTTCCTAAGACTGTTCTTGTGGAATTTGCAAAGTGATATTTGGAAGCCCATAGAGGCTATGGTGAAAAAAAATATCTTCAGTTAAAAACTGGAAAGAAGCTTTCTGAGAAACTGCTTTGTGTTCTGTTAATTCATCTCACAGAGTTACAGCTTTCCCTCAAGAAGCCTTTCACTAAGACTGTTCTTGTGGAATTTGCAAAGTGATATTTGGAAGCCCATAGAGGCTATGGTGAAAAGGAAATATCTTCAGTTAAAAACTGGAAAGAAGCTTTCTGAGAAACTGCTTTGTGTTCTGTTAATTCATCTCACAGAGTTACAGCTTTCCTCAAGAAGCCTTTGCTAAGACTGTTCTTGTGGAATTTGCAAAGTGATATTTGGAAGCCCATAGAGGGCTATGGTGAAAAAAAATATCTTCCGTTAAAACTGAAAAGAAGCTTTCTGAGAAACTGCTTTGTGTTCTGTTAATTCATCTCACAGAGTTACAGCTTTCCCTCAAGAAGCCTTTCGCTAAGACTGTTCTTGTGGAATTTGCAAAGTGATATTTGGAAGCCCATAGAGGGCTATGGTGAAAAGGAAATATCTTCAGTTAAAAACTGGAAAGAAGCTTTCTGAGAAACTGCTTTGTGTTCTGTTAATTCATCTCACAGGTTACAGCTTTCCCTCAAGCCTTTCGCTAAGACTGTTCTTGTGGAATTTGCAAAGTGATATTTGGAAGCCCATAGAGGGCTATGGTGAAAAAAAATATCTTCCGTTAAAAACTGAAAAGAAGCTTTCTGAGAAACTGCTTGTGTTCTGTTAATTCATCTCACAGAGTTACAGCTTTCCCTCAAGAAGCCTTTCGCTAAGACTGTTCTTGTGGAATTTGCAAAGTGATATTTGGAAGCCCATAGAGGGCTATGGTGAAAAAGGAAATATCTTCCGTTAAAAACTGGAAAGAAGCTTTCTGAGAAACTGCTTTGTGTTCTGTTAATTCATCTCACATAGTTACAGCTTTCCCTTCAAGAAGCCTTTCGCTAAGACTGTTCTTGTGGAATTTGCAAAGTGATATTTGGAAGCCCATAGAGGGCTATGGTGAAAAAGGAAATATCTTCCGTTAAAAACTGGAAAGAAGCTTTCTGAGAAACTGCTTTGTGTTCTGTTAATTCATCTCACAGTTACAGCTTTCCCCTCAAGAAGCCTTTCGCTAAGACTGTTCTTGTGGAATTTGCAAAGTGATATTTGGAAGCCCATAGAGGGCTATGGTGAAAAAGGAAATATCTTCCGTTAAAAACTGGAAAGAAGCTTTCTGAGAAACTGCTTTGTGTTCTGTTAATTCATCTCACAGAGTTACAGCTTTCCTCAAGAAGCCTTTCGCTAAGACTGTTCTTGTGGAATTTGCAAAGTGATATTTGGAAGCCCATAGAGGCTATGGTGAAAAAAAATATCTTCCGTTAAAAACTGGAAAGAAGCTTTCTGAGAAACTGCTTTGTGTTCTGTTAATTCATCTCACAGAGTTACAGCTTTCCCCTCAAGAAGCCTTTCGCTAAGACTGTTCTTGTGGAATTTGCAAAGTGATATTTGGAAGCCCATAGAGGGCTATGGTGAAAAGGAAATATCTTCAGTTAAAAACTGGAAAGAAGCTTTCTGAGAAACTGCTTTGTGTTCTGTTAATTCATCTCACAGAGTTACAGCTTTCCCTCAAGAAGCCTTTCGCTAAGACTGTTCTTGTGGAATTTGCAAAGTGATATTTGGAAGCCATAGAGGGCTATGGTGAAAAGGAAATATCTTCCGTTAAAAACTGGAAAGAAGCTTTCTGAGAAACTGCTTTTTGCTCTGTTAATTCACCTCCCAGAGTTACAATTTTCCCCTCAACAAGCCTTTCCCTAAGAGTGTTCTTGTAAAATTTGCAAAGATATATTTGGAAGCCCATAGAGCACTATGGTGAAAAAGGAAATATCTTCAGTTAAAAACTGGAAAGAAGCTTTCTGAGAAACTGCTTTGTGTTCTGTTAATTCATCTCACAGAGTTACAGCTTTCCCCTCAGGAAGCCTTTCACTAAGACTGTTCTTGTGGAATTTGCAAATGATATTTGGAAGCCCATAGAGGGCTATGGTGAAAAAATATCTTCCGTTAAAAACTGGAAAGAAGCTTTCTGAGAAACTGCTTTGTGTTCTGTTAATTCATCTCACAGAGTTACAGCTTTCCCCTCAAGAAGCCTTTCGCTAAGACTGTTCTTGTGGAATTTGCAAAGTGATATTTGGAAGCCCTTAGAGGGCTATGGTGAAAAAGGAAATATCTTCAGTTAAAAACTGGAAAGAAGCTTTCTGAGAAACTGCTTTGTGTTCTGTTAATTCATCTCACAGAGTTACAGCTTTCCTCAAGAAGCCTTTGCTAAGACTGTTCTTGTGGAATTTGCAAAGTGATATTTGGAAGCCCATAGAGCTATGGTGAAAAAGGAAATATCTTCCGTTAAAAACTGGAAAGAAGCTTTCTGAGAAACTGCTTTGTGTTCTGTTAATTCATCTCACAGAGTTACAGCTTTCCCCTCAAGAAGCCTTTCGCTAAGACTGTTCTTGTGGAATTTGCAAAGTGATATTTGGAAGCCCATAGAGGGCTATGGTGAAAAAGGAAATATCTTCAGTTAAAAACTGGAAAGAAGCTTTCTGAATAACTGCTTTGTGTTCTGTTAATTCATCTCACAGAGTTACAGCTTTCCCCTCAAGAAGCCTTTCGCTAAGACTGTTCTTGTGGAATTTGCAAAGTGATATTTGGAAGCCCATAGAGGGCTATGGTGAAAAAGGAAATATCTTCCGTTAAAAATGGAAAAAGCTTTCTGAGAAACTGCTTTGTGTTCTGTTAATTCATCTCACAGAGTTACAGCTTTCCCCTCAAGAAGCCTTTCGCTAAGACTGTTCTTGTGGAATTTCAAAGTGATATTTGGAAGCCCATAGAGGCTATGGTGAAAAAGGAAATATCTTCCGTTAAAAACTGGAAAGAAGCTTTCTGAGAAACTGCTTTGTGTTCTGTTAATTCATCTCACAGAGTTACAGCTTTCCCCTCAAGAAGCCTTTCGCTAAGACTGTTCTTGTGGAATTTGCAAAGTGATATTTGGAAGCCCATAGAGGGCTATGGTGAAAAGGAAATATCTTCAGTTAAAAACTGGAAAGAAGCTTTCTGAGAAACTGCTTTGTGTTCTGTTAATTCATCTCACAGAGTTACAGCTTTCCCCTCAAGAAGCCTTTCGCTAAGACTGTTCTTGTGGAATTTGCAAAGTGATATTTGGAAGCCCATAGAGGGCTATGGTGAAAAAAAGAAATATCTTCCGTTAAAAACTGGAAAGAAACTTTCTGAGAAACTGCTTTGTGTTCTGTTAATTCATCTCACAGAGTTACAGCTTTCCCCTCAAGAAGCCTTTCGCTAAGACTGTTCTTGTGGAATTTGCAAAGTGATATTTGGAAGCCCATAGAGGGCTATGGTGAAAAAGGAAATATCTTAAGTTAAAAACTGGAAAGAAGCTTTCTGAGAAACTGCTTTGTGTTCTGTTATTCATCTCACAGAGTTACAGCTTTCCCTCAAGAAGCCTTTCACTAAGACTGTTCTTGTGGAATTTGCAAAGTGATATTTGGAAGCCCATAGAGGGCTATGGTGAAAAAAGGAAATATCTTCAGTTAAAAACTGGAAAGAAGCTTTCTGAGAAACTGCTTTGTGTTCTGTTAATTCATCTCACAGAGTTACAGCTTTCCTCAAGAAGCCTTTCGCTAAGACTGTTCTTGTGGAATTTGCAAAGCGATATTTGGAAGCCCATAGAGGGCTATGGTGAAAGGAAATATCTTCCGTTAAAAACTGGAAAGAAGCTTTCTGAGAAACTGCTTTGTGTTCTGTTAATTCATCTCACAGAGTTACAGCTTTCCCTCAAAAAGCCTTTCGCTAAGACTGTTCTTGTGGAATTTGCAAAGTGATATTTGGAAGCCCATAGGGCTATGGTGAAAAAGGAAATATCCAGTTAAAACTGGAAAGAAACTTTCTGAGAAACTGCTTTGTGTTCTGTTAATTCATCTCACAGAGTTACAGCTTTCCTCAAGAAGCCTTTCCTAAGACTGTTCTTGTGGAATTTGCAAAGTGATATTTGGAAGCCCATAGAGGGCTATGGTGAAAAAGGAAATATCTTCCGTTAAAACTGGAAAGAAGCTTTCTGAGAAACTGCTTTGTGTTCTGTTAATTCATCTCACAGAGTTACAGCTTTCCCTCAAGAAGCCTTTCACTAAGACTGTTCTTGTGGAATTTGCAAAGTGATATTTGGAAGCCCATTTGGAAGCCCATAGAGGGCTATGGTGAAAAAGGAAATATCTTCCATTAAAAACTGGAAGAAGCTTTCTGAGAAACTTCTGTGTTCTGTTAATTCATCTCACCGAGTTACAGCTTTCCCTCAAGAAGCCTTTCACTAAGACTGTTCTTGTGGAATTTGCAAAGTGATATTTGGAAGCCCATAGAGGCTATGGTGAAAAAAAATATCTTGTTAAAAACTGGAAAGAAGCTTTCTGAGAAACTGCTTTGTGTTCTGTTAATTCATCTCACAGAGTTACAGCTTTCCTCAAGAAGCCTTTCGCTAAGACTGTTCTTGTGGAATTTGCAAAGTGATATTTGGAAGCCCATAGAGGGCTATGGTGAAAAGAATATCTTCCGTTAAAAACTGGAAAGAAGCTTTCTGAGAAACTGCTTTGTGTTCTGTTAATTCATCTCACAGAGTTACAGCTTTCCCCTCAAGAAGCCTTTCACTAAGACTGTTCTTGTGGAATTTGCAAAGTGATATTTGGAAGCCCGTAGAGGGCTATGGTGAAAAAGGAAATATCTTCAGTTAAAACTGGAAAAGAAGCTTTCTGAGAAACTGCTTTGTGTTCTGTTAATTCATCTCACAGAGTTACAGCTTTTCCCTCAAGAAGCCTTTCGCTAAGACTGTTCTTGTGGAATTTGCAAAGTGATATTTGGAAGCCCATAGAGGGCTATGGTGAAAAAGGAAATATCTTAAGATAAAAACTGGAAAAAAGCTTTCTGAGAAACTGCTTTGTGTTCTGTTAATTCATCTCACAGAGTTACAGCTTTCCCCTCAAGAAGCCTTTCGCTAAGACTGTTCTTGTGGAATTTGCAAAGTGATATTTGGAAGCCCATAGAGGGCTATGGTGAAAAAGAAATATCTTCAGTTAAAAACTGGAAAGAAGCTTTCTGAGAAACTGCTTTGTGTTCTGTTAATTCATCTCACAGAGTTACAGCTTTCCTCAAGAAGCCTTTCGCTAAGACTGTTCTTGTGGAATTTGCAAAGTGATATTTGGAAGCCCATAGGGCTATGGTGAAAAAGGAAATATCTTCCGTTAAAAACTGGAAAGAAGCTTTCTGAGAAACTGCTTTGTGTTCTGTTAATTCATCTCACAGAGTTACAGCTTCCCCTCAAGAAGCCTTTCGCTAAGACTGTTCTTGTGGAATTTGCAAAGTGATATTTGGAAGCCCATAGAGGGCTATGGTGAAAAAGGAAATATCTTCCGTTAAAAACTGGAAAGAAGCTTTCTGAGAAACTGCTTTGTGTTCTGTTAATTCATCTCACAGAGTTACAGCTTTCCCTCAGAAGCCTTTCGCTAAGACTGTTCTTGTGGGATTTGCAAAGTGATATTTGGAAGCCCATAGAGGGCTATGGTGAAAAAGGAAATATCTTCAGTTAAAACTGGAAAGAAGCTTTCTGAGAAACTGCTTTGTGTTCTGTTAATTCATCTCACAGAGTTACAGCTTTCCCCTCAAGAAGCCTTCCCTAAGACTGTTCTTGTGGAATTTGCAAAGTGATATTTGGAAGCCCATAGAGAGGGCTATGGTGAAAAAGGAAATATCTTCCGTTAAAAACTGGAAAGAAGCTTTCTGAGAAACTGCTTTGTGTTCTGTTAATTCATCTCAGAGTTACAGCTTTCCCTCAAGAAGCCTTTCGCTAAGACTGTTCTTGTGGATTTGCAAAGTGATATTTGGAAGCCCATACAGGGCTATGGTGAAAAAGGAAATATCTTCCGTTAAAACTGGAAAGAAGCTTTCTGAGAAACTGCTTTGTGTTCTGTTAATTCATCTCACAGGTTACAGCTTTCCTCAAGAAGCCTTTCGCTAAGACTGTTCTTGTGGAATTTGCAAAGTGATATTTGGAAGCCCATAGAGGGCTATGGTGAAAAAAAATATCTTCCGTTAAAACTGGAAAGAAGCTTTCTGAGAAACTGCTTTGTGTTCTGTTAATTCATCTCACAGAGTTACAGCTTTCCCTCAAGAAGCCTTTCGCTAAGACTGTTCTTGTGGAATTTGCAAAGTGATATTTGGAAGCCCATAGAGGCTATGGTGAAAAGGAAATATCTTCAGATAAAACTGGAAAGAAGCTTTCTGAGAAACTGCTTTGTGTTCTGTTAATTCATCTCACAGAGTTACAGCTTTCCCCTCAAGAAGCCTTTCGCTAAGAATGTTCTTGTGGAATTTGCAAAGTGATATTTGGAAGCCCATAGGCTATGGTGAAAAAAATATCTTCCGTTAAAAACTGGAAAGAAGCTTTCTGAGAAACTGCTTTGTGTTCTGTTAATTCATCTCACAGAGTTACAGCTTTCCACTCAAGAAGCCTTTCGCTAAGACTGTTCTTGTGTAATTTGCAAAGTGATATTTGGAAGCCCATAGAGGGCTATGGTGAAAAAGGAAATATCTTCCGTTCAAAACTGGAAGGAAGCTTTCTGAGCAACTGCTTTGTGTTCTGTTAATTCATCTCACAGATTTACAGCTTCTCCCTCAAGAAGCCTTTGGCTAAGACTGTTCTTGTGGGAATTTGCAAAGTGATATTTGGAAGCCCATAGAGGCTATGGTGAAAAGGAAATATCTTCCTTAAAAACTGGAAAGAAACTTTCTGAGAAACTGCTTTGTGTTCTGTTAATTCATCTCACAGAGTTACAGCTTTCCCCTCAAGAAGCCTTTCGCTAAGACTGTTCTTGTGGAATTTGCAAAGTGATATTTGGAAGCCCATAGAGGGCTATGGTGAAAAAGAAAATATCTTCAGTTAAAAACTGGAAAGAAGCTTTCTGAGAAACTGCTGTGTTCTGTTAATTCATCTCACAGAGTTACAGCTTTCCCTCAAGAAGCCTTTCGCTAAGACTGTTCTTGTGGGATTTGCAAAGTGATATTTGGAAGCCCATAGAGGGCTATGGTGAAAAAGGAAATATCTTCAGTTAAAACTGGAAAGAACTTTCTGAGAAACTGCTTTGTGTTCTGTTAATTCATCTCACAGAGTTACAGCTTTCCCTCAGAAGCCTTTCGCTAAGACTGTTCTTGTGGAATTTGCAAAGTGATATTTGGAAGCCCATAGAGGGCTATGGTGAAAAAAATATCTTCAGTTAAAAACTGGAAAGAAGCTTTCTGAGAAACTGCTTTGTGTTCTGTTAATTCATCTCACAGAGTTACAGCTTTCCCTCAAGAAGCCTTTCGCTAAGACTGTTCTTGTGGGAATTTGCAAAGTGATATTTGGAAGCCCATAGAGGCTATGGTGAAAAGGAAATATCTTCAGTTAAAAACTGAAAGAAGCTTTCTGAGAAACTGCTTTGTGTTCTGTTAATTCATCTCACAGAGTTACAGCTTTCCCTCAAGAAGCCTTTCGCTAAGACTGTTCTTGTGGAATTTGCAAAGTGATATTTGGAAGCCTAGAGGGCTATGGTGAAAAAGGAAATATCTTAAGATAAAACTGAAAGAAGCTTTCTGAGAAACTGCTTTGTGTTCTGTTAATTCATCTCACAGAGTTACAGCTTTCCCTCAAGAAGCCTTTCCTAAGACTGTTCTTGTGGAATTTGCAAAGTGATATTTGGAAGCCCATAGAGGCTATGGTGAAAAGGAATATCTTCCGTTAAAACTGGAAAGAAGCTTTCTGAGAAACTGCTTTGTGTTCTGTTAATTCATCTCACAGGTTACAGCTTTCCCTCAAGAAGCCTTTCACTAAGACTGTTCTTGTAATTTGCAAAGTGATATTTGGAAGCCCATAGAGGGCTATGGTGAAAAAGGAAATATCTTCAGTTAAAACTGGAAAGAAGCTTTCTGAGAAACTGCTTTGTGTTCTGTTAATTCATCTCACAGAGTTACAGCTTTCCCTCAAGAAGCCTTCGCTAAGACTGTTCTTGTGGAATTTGCAAAGTGATATTTGGAAGCCATAAAGGGCTATGGTGAAAAGAGAAAGATCTTCCGTTAAAAACTGAAAAGAAGCTTTCTGAGAAACTGCTTTGTGTTCTGTTAATTCATCTCACAGAGTTACAGCTTTCCCCTCAAGAAGCCTTTCACTAAGACTGTTCTTGTGGAATTTGCAAAGTGATATTTGGAAGCCCATAGAGGGCTATGGTGAAAAGGAAATATCTTCGTTAAAAACTGGAAAAGAAGCTTTCTGAGAAACTGCTTTGTGTTCTGTTAATTCATCTCACAGAGTTACAGCTTTCCCCTCAAGAAGCCTTTCGCTAAGACTGTTCTTGTGGAATTTGCAAAGTGATATTTGGAAGCCCATAGAGGCTATGGTGAAAAAGGAAATATCTTCAGTTAAAACTGGAAAGAAGCTTTCTGAGAAACTGCTTTGTGTTCTGTTAATTCATCTCACAGAGTTACAGCTTTCCCTCAAGAAGCCTTTCGCTAAGACTGTTCTTGTGGAATTTGCAAAGTGATATTTGGAAGCCCATAGAGGGCTATGGTGAAAAAAATATCTTCCGTTAAAAACTGGAAAGAAACTTTCTGAGAAACTGCTTTGTGTTCTGTTAATTCATCTCACAGAGTTACAGCTTTCCTCAAGAAGCCTTTCGCTAAGACTGTTCTTGTGGAATTTGCAAAGTGATATTTGGAAGCCCATAGAGGGCTATGGTGAAAAAGGAAATATCTTCGTTAAAAACTGGAAAGAACTTTCTGAGAAACTGCTTTGTGTTCTGTTAATTCATCTCACGAGTTACAGCTTTCCCCTCAAGAAGCCTTTCACTAAGACTGTTCTTGTGGAATTTGCAAAGTGATATTTGGAAGCCCATAGAGGGCTATGGTGAAAAAGGAAATATCTTCAGTTAAAACTGGAAAGAAGCTTTCTGAGAAACTGCTTTGTGTTCTGTTAATTCATCTCACAGAGTTACAGCTTTCCCTCAAGAGCCTTTCACTAAGACTGTTCTTGTGGAATTTGCAAAGTGATATTTGGAAGCCCATAGAGGCTATGGTGAAAAAGGAAATATCTTCCGTTAAAAACTGGAAAGAAGCTTTCTGAGAAACTTGTGTTCTGTTAATTCATCTCACCAGAGTTACAGCTTTCCCTCAAGAAGCCTTTAGCTAAGACTGTTCTTGTGGAATTTGCAAAGTGATATTTGGAAGCCCATAGAGGGCTATGGTGAAAAAGGAAATATCTTCAGTTAAAAACTGGAAAGAAGCTTTCTGAGAAACTGCTTTGTGTTCTGTTAATTCATCTCACAGTTACAGCTTTCCTCAAGAAAGCCTTTCACTAAGACTGTTCTTGTGGAATTTGCAAAGTGATATTTGGAAGCCCATAGAGGCTATGGTGAAAAGGAAATATCCTAAGATAAAAACTGAAAAGAACTTTCTGAGAAACTGCTTTGTGTTCTGTTAATTCATCTCACAGAATTACAGCTTTCCCTCAAGAAGCCTTTCACTAAGACTGTTCTTGTGGAATTTGCAAAGTGATATTTGGAAGCCCATAGAGGCTATGGTGAAAAAGGAAATATCTTCAGTTAAAAACTGGAAAGAAGCTTTCTGAGAAACTGCTTTGTGTTCTGTTAATTCATCTCACAGAGTTACAGCTTTCCCTCAAGAAGCCTTTCGCTAAGACTGTTCTTGTGGAATTTGCAAAGTGATATTTGGAAGCCCATAGAGGGCTATGGTGAAAAGGAAATATCTTCAGTTAAAAACTGGAAAGAAGCTTTCTGAGAAACTGCTTTGTGTTCTGTTAATTCATCTCACAGAGTTACAGCTTTCCCTCAAGAAGCCTTTCGCTAAGACTGTTCTTGTGGAATTTGCAAAGTGATATTTGGAAGCCCATAGAGGCTATGGTGAAAAAGGAAATATCTTCCTAAAACTGGAAAGAAGCTTTCTGAGAAACTGCTTTGTGTTCTGTTAATTCATCTCACAGAGTTACAGCTTTCCCCTCAGAAGCCTTTCGCTAAGACTGTTCTTGTGGAATTTGCAAAGTGATATTTGGAAGCCCATAGAGGGCTATGGTGAAAAGAAATATCTTCAGTTAAAAAACTGGAAAGAAGCTTTCTGAGAAACTGCTTTGTGTTCTGTTAATTCATCTCACAGAGTTACAGCTTTCCCTCAAGAACCTTTCGCTAAGACTGTTCTTGTGGAATTTGCAAAGTGATATTTGGAAGCCCATAGAGGGCTATGGTGAAAAGGAAATATCTTCAGTTAAAAACTGGAAAGAAGCTTTCTGAGAAACTGCTTTGTGTTCTGTTAATTCATCTCACAGAGTTACAGCTTTCCCTCAAGAAGCCTTCACTAAGACTGTTCTTGTGGAATTTGCAAAGTGATATTTGGAAGCCCATAGAGGGCTATGGTGAAAAAGGAAATATCTTCTAAGATAAAAACTGGAAAAAGCTTTCTGAGAAACTGCTTTGTGTTCTGTTAATTCATCTCACAGAGTTACAGCTTTCCCCTCAAGAAGCCTTTCACTAAGACTGTTCTTGTGGAATTTGCAAAGTGATATTTGGAAGCCCATAGAGGGCTATGGTGAAAAAGGAAATATCTTCAGTTAAAACTGGAAAGAAGCTTTCTGAGAAACTGCTTTGTGTTCTGTTATTTCATCTCACAGGGTTACAGCTTTCCCCTCAAGAAGCCTTTCGCTAAGACTGTTCTTGTGGAATTTGCAAAGTGATATTTGGAAGCCCATAGAGGCTATGGTGAAAAAATATCTTCAGTTAAAACTGGAAAGAAGCTTTCTGAGAAACTGCTTTGTGTTCTGTTAATTCATCTCACAGAGTTACAGCTTTCCCCTCAGAAGCCTTTCGCTAAGACTGTTCTTGTGGAATTTGCAAAGTGATATTTGGAAGCCCATAGGGGCTATGGTGAAAAGGAAATATCTTCCGTTAAAACTGGAAAGAAGCTTTCTGAGAAACTGCTTTGTGTTCTGTTAATTCATCTCACAGAGTTACAGCTTTCCCCTCAAGAAGCCTTTCACTAAGACTGTTCTTGTGGAATTTGCAAAGTGATATTTGGAAGCCCATAGAGGCTATGGTGAAAAAGGAAATATCTTAAGATAAAACTGGAAAGAAGCTTTCTGAGAAACTGCTTTGTGTTCTGTTAATTCATCTCACAGAGTTACAGCTTTCCTCAAGAAGCCTTTGCTAAGACTGTTCTTGTGGAATTTGCAAAGTGATATTTGGAAGCCCTAGAGGGCTATGGTGAAAAAGGAAATATCTTCCGTTAAAAACTGGAAAGAAGCTTTCTGAGAAACTGCTTTGTGTTCTGTTAATTCATCTCACAGAGTTACAGCTTTCCTCAAAAGCCTTTCCTAAGACTGTTCTTGTGGAATTTGCAAAGTGATATTTGGAAGCCCAGAGGGCTATGGTGAAAAAAGGAAATATCTTCAGTTAAAACTGGAAGAAACTTTCTGAGAAACTGCTTTGTGTTCTGTTAATTCATCTCACAGAGTTACAGCTTTCCCTCAAGAAGCCTTTCGCTAAGACTGTTCTTGTGGAATTTGCAAAGTGATATTTGGAAGCCCAGAGGGCTATGGTGAAAAGGAAATATCTTCGTTAAAAACTGGAAAGAAGCTTTCTGAGAAACTGCTTTGTGTTCTGTTAATTCATCTCACAGAGTTACAGCTTTCCCCTCAAGAAGCCTTTCGCTAAGACTGTTCTTGTGGAATTTGCAAAGTGATATTTGGAAGCCCATAGAGGCTATGGTGAAAAAAGGAAATATCTTCCGTTAAAACTGGAAAGAAGCTTTCTGAGAAACTGCTGTGTTCTGTTAATTCATCTCACAGGTTACAGCTTTCCCCTCAAGAAGCCTTTCGCTAAGACTGTTCTTGTGGAATTTCAAAGTGATATTTGGAAGCCCATAGAGGGCTATGGTGAAAAAGGAAATATCTTCCGTTAAAAAACTGGAAAGAAGCTTTCTGAGAAACTGCTTTGTGTTCTGTTAATTCATCTCACAGAGTTACAGCTTTCCCCTCAAGAAGCCTTTCGCTAAGACTGTTCTTGTGGAATTTGCAAAGTGATATTTGGAAGCCCATAGAGGGCTATGGTGAAAAAGGAAATATCTTCAGTTAAAAACTGGAAAGAAGCTTTCTGAGAAACTGCTTTGTGTTCTGTTAATTCATCTCACAGAGTTACAGCTTTCCCTCAAGAAGCCTTTCGCTAAGACTGTTCTTGTGGAATTTGCAAAGTGATATTTGGAAGCCCATAGAGGGCTATGGTGAAAAGGAAATATCTTCGTTAAAAACTGGAAAGAAGCTTTCTGAGAAACTGCTTTGTGTTCTGTTAATTCATCTCACAGAGTTACAGCTTTCTCCTCAAGAAGCCTTTCCTAAGACTGTTCTTGTGGAATTTGCAAAGTGATATTTGGAAGCCCATAGAGGGCTATGGTGAAAAGGAAATATCTTCAGTTAAAAACTGGAAAGAAGCTTTCTGAGAAACTGCTTTGTGTTCTGTTAATTCATCTCACAGAGTTACAGCTTTCCCTCAAGAAGCCTTTCGCTAAGACTGTTCTTGTGGAATTTGCAAAGTGATATTTGGAAGCCCATAGAGGGCTATGGTGAAAAAGGAAATATCTTCCGTTAAAAACTGGAAAGAAGCTTTCTGAGAAACTGCTTTGTGTTCTGTTAATTCATCTCACAGAGTTACAGCTTTCCCCTCAAGAAGCCTTTCGCTAAGACTGTTCTTGTGGAATTTGCAAAGTGATATTTGGAAGCCCATAGAGGGCTATGGTGAAAAGGAAATATCTTCCAGTTAAAAACTGGAAAGAAGCTTTCTGAGAAACTGCTTTGTGTTCTGTTAATTCATCTCACAGAGTTACAGCTTTCCTCAAAGCCTTTCGCTAAGACTGTTCTTGTGGAATTTGCAAAGTGATATTTGGAAGCCCATAGAGGGCTATGGTGAAAAGGAAATATCTTCGTTAAAAACTGGAAAGAAGCTTTCTGAGAAACTGCTTTGTGTTCTGTTAATTCATCTCACAGTTACAGCTTTCCCCTCAAGAAGCCTTTCACTAAGACTGTTCTTGTGGAATTTGAAATGTGATATTTGGAAGCCTAAGGAGGGCTATGGTGTAAAAGAAAATATTCTCAGATAAAAACTGGAAAGAAGCTTTCTGAGAAACTGCTTTGTGTTCTGTTAATTCATCTCACAGAGTTACAGCTTTCCCCTCAAGAAGCCTTTCGCTAAGACTGTTCTTGTGGAATTTGCAAAGTGATATTTGGAAGCCCTTAGAGGCTATGGTGAAAAAGGAAATATCTTCAGATAAAAACTGGAAAGAAGCTTTCTGAGAAACTGCTTTGTTCTGTTAATTCATCTCACAGAGTTACAGCTTTCCCCTCAAGAAGCCTTTCCCTAAGACTGTTCTTGTGGAATTTGCAAAGTGATATTTGGAAGCCCATAGAGCTATGGTGAAAAAGGAAATATCTTCCATTAAAAACTGGAAAGAAGCTTTCTGAGAAACTGCTTTGTGTTCTGTTAATTCATCTCACAGAGTTACAGCTTTCCCCTCAAGAAGCCTTTCGCTAAGACTGTTCTTGTGGAATATGCAAAGTGATATTTGGAAGCCCATAGAGGCTATGGTGAAAAAGGAAATATCTTCGTTAAAAACTGGAAAGAAGCTTTCTGAGAAACTGCTTTGTGTTCTGTTAATTCATCTCACAGAGTTACAGCTTTCCCTCAAGAAGCCTTTCACTAAGACTGTTCTTGTGGAATTTGCAAAGTGATATTTGGAAGCCCATAGAGGGCTATGGTGAAAAAAATATCTTCCGTTAAAACTGGAAAGAAGCTTTCTGAGAAACTGCTTTGTGTTCTGTTAATTCATCTCACAGGTTACAGCTTTCCCTCAAGAAGCCTTTCGCTAAGACTGTTCTTGTGGAATTTGCAAAGTGATATTTGGAAGCCCATAGAGGGCTATGGTGAAAAAGGAAATATCTTCCGTTAAAACTGGAAAGAAGCTTTCTGAGAAACTGCTTTGTGTTCTGTTAATTCATCTCTGAGTTACAGCTTTCCCCTCAAGAAGCCTTTACTAAGACTGTTCTTGTGGAATTTGCAAAGTGATATTTGGAAGCCCATAGGGCTATGGTGAAAAAAATATCTTCAGTTAAAAACTGGAAAAGAAGCTTTCTAAGAAACTGCTTTGTGTTCTGATAATTCATCTCACAGACATACAGCTTTCCCCTCAAGAAGCCTTTCAATAAGACTGTTCTTGTGGAAATTGCAAAGTGATATTTGGAAGCCCATAGAGGGCTATGGTGAAAAAGGAAATATCTTCCGTTAAAAACTGGAAAGAAGCTTTCTGAGAAACTGCTTTGTGTTCTGTTAATTCATCTCACAGAGTTACAGCTTTCCCTCAAGAAGCCTTTCGCTAAGACTGTTCTTGTGGAATTTGCAAAGTGATATTTGGAAGCCCATAGAGGGCTATGGTGAAAAAGGAAATATCTAGTTAAAACTGGAAAGAAACTTTCTGAGAAACTGCTTTGTGTTCTGTTAATTCATCTCACAGAGTTACAGCTTTCCCTCAAGAAGCCTTTCGCTAAGACTGTTCTTGTGGAATTTGCAAAGTGATATTTGGAAGCCCATAGAGGGCTATGGTGAAAAGGAAATATCTTCGTTAAAAACTGGAAAGAAGCTTTCTGAGAAACTGCTTTGTGTTCTGTTAATTCATCTCACAGGTTACAGCTTTCCCTCAAGAAGCCTTTCACTAAGACTGTTCTTGTGGAATTTGCAAAGTGATATTTGGAAGCCCATAGAGGGCTATGGTGAAAAGGAAATATCTTCCGTTAAAAACTGGAAAGAAGCTTTCTGAGAAACTGCTTTGTGTTCTGTTAATTCATCTCACAGAGTTACAGCTTTCCTCAAGAAGCCTTTCGCTAAGACTGTTCTTGTGGAATTTGCAAAGTGATATTTGGAAGCCCATAGAGGGCTATGGTGAAAAGGAAATATCTTCAGTTAAAAACTGAAAGAAGCTTTCTGAGAAACTGCTTTGTGTTCTGTTAATTCATCTCACAGAGTTACAGCTTTCCCTCAAGAAGCCTTTCGCTAAGACTGTTCTTGTGGAATTTGCAAAGTGATATTTGGAAGCCCATAGAGGGCTATGGTGAAAAGGAAATATCTTCAGTTAAAAACTGGAAAGAAGCTTTCTGAGAAACTGCTTTGTGTTCTGTTAATTCATCTCACAGAGTTACAGCTTTCCCTCAAGAAGCCTTTCGCTAAGACTGTTCTTGTGGAATTTGCAAAGTGATATTTGGAAGCCCATAGAGGGCTATGGTGAAAAGGAAATATCTTCAGATAAAAACTGGAAAGAAGCTTCTGAGAAACTGCTTTGTGTTCTGTTAATTCATCTCACAGAGTTACAGCTTTCCCTCAAGAAGCCTTTCGCTAAGACTGTTCTTGTGGAATTTGCAAAGTGATATTTGGAAGCCCATAGAGGCTATGGTGAAAAGGAAATATCTTCCGTTAAAAACTGAAAGAAGCTTTCTGAGAAACTGCTTTGTGTTCTGTTAATTCATCTCACAGAGTTACAGCTTTCCCTCAAGAAGCCTTTCGCTAAGACTGTTCTTGTGGAATTTGCAAAGTGATATTTGGAAGCCCATAGAGGGCTATGGTGAAAAGGAAATATCTTCAGTTAAAAACTGGAAAGAAGCTTTCTGAGAAACTGCTTTGTGTTCTGTTAATTCATCTCACAGAGTTACAGCTTTCCCTCAAGAAGCCTTTCGCTAAGACTGTTCTTGTGGAATTTGCAAAGTGATATTTGGAAGCCCATAGGGCTATGGTGAAAAGGAAATATCTTCCGTTAAAAACTGGAAAGAAGCTTTCTGAGAAACTGCTTTGTGTTCTGTTAATTCATCTCACAGAGTTACAGCTTTCCTCAAGAAGCCTTTCACTAAGACTGTTCTTGTGGAATTTGCAAAGTGATATTTGGAAGCCCATAGAGGGCTATGGTGAAAAGGAAATATCTTCAGTTAGAAACTGTATAGAAGCTTTCTGAGAAACTGCTTTGTGTTCTGTTAATTCATCTCACAGAGTTACAGCTTTCCTCAAGAAGCCTTTCGCTAAGGTTGTTCTTGTGGAATTTGGAAAGTGATATTTGGAAGCCCATAGAGGGCTATGGTGAAAAAGGAAATATCCTAAGATAAAAACTGAAAGAAGCTTTCTGAGAAACTGCTTTGTGTTCTGTTAATTCATCTCACAGAGTTACAGCTTTCCTCAAGAAGCCTTTCGCTAAGACTGTTCTTGTGGAATTTGCAAAGTGATATTTGGAAGCCCATAGAGGTCTATGGTGGAAAAGGAAATATCCTAAGATAAAAACTGAAAAGAAGCTTTCTGAGAAACTGCTTTGTGTTCTGTTAATTCATCTCACAGAGTTACAGCTTTCCCTCGAAGAAGCCTTTCGCTAAGACTGTTCTTGTGGAATTTGCAAAGTGATATTTGGAAGCCCATAGAGGGCTATGGTGAAAAGGAAATATCTTCAGTTAAAAACTGGAAAGAAGTTTTCTGAGAAACTACTTTGTGTTCTGTTATTTCGTCTCACAGAGTTACAGCTTTCCAATCAAGAAACCTTTCATTAAGACTGTTCTTCTGGAATTTGAAAAGTGATATTTGGAAGCCCTTAGAGAGCCATGGTGAAAAGGAAATATCTTCAGTTAAAAACTGGAAAGAAGCTTGAGAAACTGCTTGTGTTCTGTTAATTCATCTCAGAGTTACAGCTTTCCTCAAGAAGCCTTTCGCTAAGACTGTTCTTGTGGAATTTGCAAAGTGATATTTGGAAGCCCATAGAGGGCTATGGTGAAAAGGAAATATCTTCAGTTAAAAACTGGAAAGAAGCTTTCTGAGAAACTGCTTTGTGTTCTGTTAATTCATCTCACAGAGTTACAGCTTTCCCTCAAGAAGCCTTTTGCTAAGACTGTTCTTGTGGAATTTTCAAAGTGATATTTGGAAGCCCATAGAGGCTATGGTGAAAAGGAAATATCTTCAGTTAAAAACTGGAAAGAAGCTTTCTGAGAAACTGCTTTGTGTTCTGTTAATTCATCTCACAGAGTTACAGCTTTCCCTCAAGAAGCCTTTCGCTAAGGCTGTTCTTGTGGAATTTGGAAAGTGATATTTGGAAGCCCATAGAGGTCTATGGTGAAAAGGAAATATCCTAAGATAAAAACTGAAAGAAGCTTTCTGAGAAACTGCTTTGTGTTCTGTTAATTCATCTCACAGAGTTACAGCTTTCCTCAAGAAGCCTTTCGCTAAGACTGTTCTTGTGGAATTTGCAAAGTGATATTTGGAAGCCCATAGAGGTCTATGGTGAAAAGGAAATATCCTAAGATAAAAACTGAAAGAAGCTTTCTGAGAAACTGCTTTGTGTTCTGTTAATTCATCTCACAGAGTTACAGCTTTCCCTCAAGAAGCCTTTCGCTAAGGCTGTTCTTGTGGAATTTGCAAAGTGATATTTGGAAGCCCATAGAGGGCTATGGTGAAAAGGAAATATCTTCAGTTAAAAACTGGAAAGAAGTTTTCTGAGAAACTACTTTGTGTTCTGTTATTTCATCTCACAGAGTTACAGCTTTCCTCAAGAAGCCTTCGCTAAGACTGTTCTTGTGGAATTTGCAAAGTGATATTTGGAAGCCCTTAGAGGGCTATGGTGAAAAGGAAATATCTTCAGTTAAAAACTGGAAAGAAGCTTGAGAAACTGCTTGTGTTCTGTTAATTCATCTCAGAGTTACAGCTTTCCTCAAGAAGCCTTTCGCTAAGACTGTTCTTGTGGAATTTGCAAAGTGATATTTGGAAGCCCATAGAGGGCTATGGTGAAAAAGGAAATATCTTCAGTTAAAAACTGGAAAGAAGCTTGAGAAACTGCTTTGTGTTCTGTTAATTCATCTCACAGAGTTACAGCTTTCCCTCAAGAAGCCTTTTGCTAAGACTGTTCTTGTGGAATTTTCAAAGTGATATTTGGAAGCCCATAGAGGGCTATGGTGAAAAAGGAAATATCTTCCGTTAAAAACTGGAAAGAAGCTTTCTGAGAAACTGCTTTGTGTTCTGTTAATTCATCTCACAGAGTTACAGCTTTCCCTCAGGATGCCTTTCGCTAAGACTGTTCTTGTGGAATTTGCAAAGTGATATTTGGAAGCCCATAGAGGGCTATGGTGAAAAGGAAATATCTTCCGTTAAAAACTGGAAAGAAGCTTTCTGAGAAAGTGCTTTGTGTCCTGTTAATTCATCTCACAGAGTTACAGCTTTCCTCAAGAAGCCTTTCGCTAAGACTGTTCTTGTGGAATTTGCAAAGTGATATTTGGAAGCCCATAGAGGGTTATGGCAAAAGGAAATATTCTAAGATAAAACCGAAAAGAAGCTTTCTGAGAAACTGCATTATGTTCTCTTAATTCATCTCACAGAGTTACAGCTTTCCTCAAGAAGCCGTTCACTAAGATTGTTCCTGTGGAATTTTCAAGGTGATATTTGGAAGCCCATAGAGGGCTATGGTGAAAAGGAAATATCTTCCGTTAAAAACCGGAAAGAATGTTTTTTAGAAACTGCTTTGTGTTCTGTTAATTCATCTCACAGATTTACAGCTTTCCCCTCTAGATGGCTTTCGCTAAGACTGTTCTTGTGGAATTTGTAAAGTGATATTTGGAAGCCCATAGAGGGCTACGGTGAAAATGGAAATATCCTAAGATAAAAACCGAAAAGAAGCTTTCTGAGAAACTGCTTTGTGTTCTGGTAATTCATCTCACAGAGTTACAACTTTCTTCTCAAGAAGCCTTTCGCTAAGACTGTTCTTGTGGTATTTGAAAAGTGATATTTCGAAGCCCATGGTGGGCTATGGTGAAAAAGGAAATATCTTTCGTTAAAAACTGGACACAAGATTTCTGAGAAACTGCTTTGTGTTCTGTTAATTCATCTCACAGAGTTACAGCTTTCACCTCAAGAAGCCGTTCACTAAGACTGTTCTTGTGAAATTTGCAAAGTGATATTTGGAAGCCCATAGAGGCTATGTTGAAAAAGGAAATATCTTCCGTTAAAAACCAGAGGCACATAAAGCCACAAAGATGGGGAAAAAGCAGGGCAGAAATGCTGGAATTTCAAAAAATAAGAGCGCATCTCCTCCGGCAAAGGAGCGCAGCTCATCGCCAGCAACGGATCAAAGCTGGACGGAGAATGACTTTGACGAGATGATAGAAGAAGGCTTCAGTCCATCAAACTTCTCAGAGCTAAAGGAGGAATTACGTACCCAGCGCAAAGAAACTAAAAGTCTTGAAAAAAAGTGGAAGAATTGATGGCTACCATAATTAATGCAGAGAAGGTCATAAACGAAATGAAAGAGATGAAAACCATGACACGAGAAATACGTGACAAATGCACAAGCTTCAGTAACCGACTCGATCAACTGGAAAAGAGTATCAGCAATTAAGGATCAAATGAACGAAATGAAGTGTGAAGAGAAATCAAAAGAAAAAAGAAGAAAAATAAATGAACAAAGCCTGCAAGTAGTATGGGATTATGTAAAAAGACCAAATCTACGTCTGATTGGGGTGCCTGAAAGTGAGGGGGAAATGGAACCAAGTTGGAAAACACTCTTCAGTATATCATCCAGGAGAACTTCCCCAACCTAGTAGGGCAGACCAACATTCAAATCCAGGAAATACAGAGAACACCACAAAGATACTCCTCGAGAAGAGCAACTCCAAGACACATAATTGCCAGATTCACCAAATTTGAAATGAAGAAAAAAATCTTAAGGGCAGCCAGAGAGAAAGGTCGGGTTACCCACAAAGGGAAGCCCATCAGACTAACAGCAGATCTCTCGGCAGAAACTCTACAAGCCAGAAGAGAGTGGCGGTCAATATTCAACATTCTTAAAGAAAAGAATTTTCAACCCAGAATTTCATATCCAGCCAAACTAAGTTTCATAAGTGAAGGAGAAATGAAATCCTTTACAGATAAGCAAATGCTTAGAGATTTTGTCACCACCAAGCCTGCCTTACAAGAGACCCTGAAGGAAGCACTAAACATGGAAAGGAACAACCGGTACCAGCCATTGCAAAAACATGCCAAAATGTAAAGACCATCAAGGCTAGGAAGAAACTGCATCAACTAACGAGCAAAATAACCAGTTAATATCATAATGGTAGGATCAAGTTCACACATAACAATATTAACCTTAAATGTAAATGGACTAAATGCTCCAATTAAAAGACACAGACTGGCAAACTGGATAAAGAGTCAAGACCCATCAGTCTGCTGTATTCAGGAGACCCATCTCACACGCAGAGACATACATAGGCTCAAAATAAAGGGATGGAGGAAGATTTACCAAGCAAATGGAGAACAAAAAAAAGCTGGGGTTGCAATACTAGTCTCTGAAAAAACAGACTTTAAACCATCAAAGATCAAAAGAGACAAAGAAGGCCATTACATAATGGTAAAGGGATCAATTCAACAGGAAGAGCTAACTATCCTAAATATATATGCACCCAATACAGGAGCACCCAGATTCATAAAGCAAGTCCTTAGAGCCTTACAAAGAGACTTAGACTCCCATACAATAATAATGGGAGACTTCAACACTCCACTGTCAACATTAGACAGATCAACGAGACAGAAAATTAACAAGGATATCCAGGAATTGAACTCATCTCTGCAGCAAGCAGAACTAATAGACATCTATAGAACTCTCCACCCCAAATCAACAGAATATACATTCTTCTCAGCACCACATCGCACTTATTCCAAAATTGACCACATAGTTGGAAGTAAAGCACTCCTCAGTAAATGTACAAGAACAGAAATTGTAACAAACTGTCTCTCAGACCACACTGCAATCAAACTAGAACTCAGGACTAAGAAACTCAATCAAAACCGCTCAACTACATGGAAACTGAACAACCTGCTCCTGAATGACTACTGGGTACATGACGAAATGAAGGCAGAAATAAAGATGTTCTTTGAAACCAATGAGAACAAAGATACAACATACCAGAATCTCTGGGACACATTTAAAGCAGTGTGTAGAGGGAAATTTATAGCACTAAATGCCCACAAGAGAAAACAGGAAAGATCTAAAATTGACACTCTAACATCGCAATTAAAAGAACTAGAGAAGCAAGAGCAAACTCATTCAAAAGCTAGCAGAGGGCAAGAAATAACTAAGATCAGAGCAGAACTGAAGGAGATAGAGACACAAAAATCCCTCCAAAAAATCAATGAATCCAGGAGTTGGTTTTTTGAAAAGATCAACAAAATTGACAGACCGCTAGCAAGACTAATAAAGAAGAAAAGGGAGAAGAATCAAATAGACGCAATAAAAAATGATAAAGGGGATATCACCACCGACCCCACAGAAATACAAACTACCATCAGAGAATACTATAAACACCTCTACGCAAATAAACTGGAAAATCTAGAAGAAATGGATAATTTCCTGGACACTTACACTCTTCCAAGACTAAACCAGGAAGAAGTTGAATCCCTGAATAGACCAATAGCAGGCTCTGAAATTGAGGCAATAATTAATAGCCTACCAATGAAAAAAAGTCCAGGATCAGATGGATTCACAGCTGAATTCTACCAGAGGTACAAGGAGGAGCTGGTACCATTCCTTCTGAAACTATTCCAATCAATAGAAAACAGGGAATCCTCCTAACTCATCTTATGAGGCCAACATCATCCTGATACCAAAGCCTGGCAGAGACACAACAAAAAGAGAATTTTAGACCAATATCCCTGATGAACATCGATGCAAAATCCTCAATAAAATACTGGCAAACCGGATTCAACAGCACATCAAAAGCTTATCCACCATGATCAAGTGGGCTTCATCCCTGGGATGCAAGGCTGGTTCAACATTCGCAAATCAATAAACATAATCCAGCATATAAACAGAACCAAAGACAAGAACCACATGATTATCTCAATCGATGCAGAAAAGGCTTTTGACAAAATTCAACAGCCCTTCATGCTAAAACGCTCAATAAATTCGGTATTGATGGAACGTACCTCAAAATCATAAGAGCTATTTATGACAAACCCACAGCCAATATCATACTGAATGGGCAAAACCTGGAAAAATTCCTTTGAAAACTGGCACAAGACAGGGATGCCCTCTCTCACCACTCCTATTCAACATAGTGTTGGAAGTCCTGGCTAGGGCAATCAGGCAAGAGAAAGAAATCAAGGGGATTCAGTTAGGAAAAGAAGAAGTCAAATTGTCCCTCTTTGCAGATGACATGATTGTATATTTAGAAAATCCCATTGTCTCAGCCCAAAATCTCCTTAAGCTGATAAGCAACTTCAGCAAAGTCTCAGGATACAAAATTAATGTGCAAAAATCCCAAGCATTCGTATACACCAGTAACAGACAAACAGAGAGCCAAATCATGAATGAACTTCCATTCACAATTGCTTCAAAGAGAATAAAACACCTAGGAATCCAACTTACAAGGGATGTAAAGGACCTCTTCAAGGAGAACTACAAACCACTGCTCAATGAAATAAAAGAGGACACAAACAAATGGAAGAACATACCATGCTCATGGATAGGAAGAATCAATATTGTGAAAATGGCCATACTGCCCAAGGTTATTTATAGATTCAATGCCATCCCCATCAAGCTACCAATGAGTTTCTTCACAGAATTGGAAAAAACTGCTTTAAAGTTCATATGGAACCAAAAAAGAGCCCGCATTTCCAAGACAATCCTATGTCAAAAGAACAAAGCTGGAGGCATCACGCTACCTGACTTCAAACTATACTACAAGGCTACAGTCACCAAAACAGCATGGTACTGGTACCAAAACAGAGATATAGACCAATGGAACAGAACAGAGTCCTCAGAAATAATACCACACATCTACAGCCATCTGATCTTTGACAAACCTGAGAGAAACAAGAAATGGGGAAAGGATTCCTATTTAATAAATGGTGCTGGGAAAATTGGCTAGCCATAAGCAGAAAGCTGAAACTGGATCCTTTCCTTACTCCTTATATGAAAATTAATTCAAGATGGATTAGAGACTTAAACGTTAGACCTAAGACCATAAAAACCCTAGAGGAAAACCTAGGTAGTACCATTCAGGACATAGGCATGGGCAAAGACTTCATGTCTAAAACACCAAAAGCAACGGCAGCAAAAGCCAAAATTGACAAATGGGATCTCATTAAACTAAAGAGCTTCTGCACAGCAAAAGAAACTACCATCAGAGAATACTATAAACACCTCTACGCAAATAAACTGGAAAATCTAGAAGAAATGGATAATTTCCTGGACACTTACACTCTTCCAAGACTAAACCAGGAAGAAGTTGAATCCCTGAATAGACCAATAGCAGGCTCTGAAATTGAGGCAATAATTAATAGCCTACCAATGAAAAAAAGTCCAGGATCAGATGGATTCACAGCTGAATTCTACCAGAGGTACAAGGAGGAGCTGGTACCATTCCTTCTGAAACTATTCCAATCAATAGAAAACAGGGAATCCTCCTAACTCATCTTATGAGGCCAACATCATCCTGATACCAAAGCCTGGCAGAGACACAACAAAAAGAGAATTTTAGACCAATATCCCTGATGAACATCGATGCAAAATCCTCAATAAAATACTGGCAAACCGGATTCAACAGCACATCAAAAGCTTATCCACCATGATCAAGTGGGCTTCATCCCTGGGATGCAAGGCTGGTTCAACATTCGCAAATCAATAAACATAATCCAGCATATAAACAGAACCAAAGACAAGAACCACATGATTATCTCAATCGATGCAGAAAAGGCTTTTGACAAAATTCAACAGCCCTTCATGCTAAAACGCTCAATAAATTCGGTATTGATGGAACGTACCTCAAAATCATAAGAGCTATTTATGACAAACCCACAGCCAATATCATACTGAATGGGCAAAACTGGAAAAATTCCTTTGAAAACTGGCACAAGACAGGGATGCCCTCTCTCACCACTCCTATTCAACATAGTGTTGGAAGTCCTGGCTAGGGCAATCAGGCAAGAGAAAGAAATCAAGGGGATTCAGTTAGGAAAAGAAGAAGTCAAATTGTCCCTCTTTGCAGATGACATGATTGTATATTTAGAAAATCCCATTGTCTCAGCCCAAAATCTCCTTAAGCTGATAAGCAACTTCAGCAAAGTCTCAGGATACAAAATTAATGTGCAAAAATCCCAAGCATTCGTATACACCAGTAACAGACAAACAGAGAGCCAAATCATGAATGAACTTCCATTCACAATTGCTTCAAAGAGAATAAAACACCTAGGAATCCAACTTACAAGGGATGTAAAGGACCTCTTCAAGGAGAACTACAAACCACTGCTCAATGAAATAAAAGAGGACACAAACAAATGGAAGAACATACCATGCTCATGGATAGGAAGAATCAATATTGTGAAAATGGCCATACTGCCCAAGGTTATTTATAGATTCAATGCCATCCCCATCAAGCTACCAATGAGTTTCTTCACAGAATTGGAAAAAACTGCTTTAAAGTTCATATGGAACCAAAAAAGAGCCCGCATTTCCAAGACAATCCTATGTCAAAAGAACAAAGCTGGAGGCATCACGCTACCTGACTTCAAACTATACTACAAGGCTACAGTCACCAAAACAGCATGGTACTGGTACCAAAACAGAGATATAGACCAATGGAACAGAACAGAGTCCTCAGAAATAATACCACACATCTACAGCCATCTGATCTTTGACAAACCTGAGAGAAACAAGAAATGGGGAAAGGATTCCTATTTAATAAATGGTGCTGGGAAAATTGGCTAGCCATAAGCAGAAAGCTGAAACTGGATCCTTTCCTTACTCCTTATACGAAAATTAATTCAAGATGGATTAGAGACTTAAACGTTAGACCTAAGACCATAAAAACCCTAGAGGAAAACCTAGGTAGTACCATTCAGGACATAGGCATGGGAAAAGACTTCATGTCTAAAACACCAAAAGCAACGGCAGCAAAAGCCAAAATTGACAAATGGGATCTCATTAAACTAAAGAGCTTCTGCACAGCAAAAGAAACTACCATCAGAGTGAACAGGCAACCTACAGAATGGGAGAAAAGTTTTGCAATCTACTCATCTGACAAAGGCTAATATCCAGAACCTACAAAGACCTCAAACAAATTTACAAGAAAAAAACAAACAACCCCATCAAAAAGTGGGCAAAGGATATGAACAGACATTTCTCAAAAGAAGACATTCATACAGCCAACAGACACATGAAAAAATGCTCATCATCACTGGCCATCAGAGAAATGCAAATCAAAACCACAATGAGATACCATCTCACACCAGTTAGAATGGCGATCATTCAAAAGTCAGGAAACAACAGGTGCTGGAGAGGATGTGGAGAAATAGGAACACTTTTACACTGTTGGTGGGATTGTAAACTAGTTCAATCATTATGGAAAACAGTATGGCGATTCCTCAAGGATCTAGAACTAGACGTACCATATGACCCAGTCATCCCATTACTGGGTATATACCCAAAGGATTATAAATCATGCTGCTATAAAGACACATGCACACGTATGTTTATTGCGGCACTATTCACAATAGCAAAGACTTGGAATCAACCCAAATGTCCATCAGTGACAGACTGGATTAAAAAAATGTGGCACATATACACCATGGAATACTATGCAGCCATAAAAAATGATGAGTTTGTGTCCTTTGTAGGGACATGGATGCAGCTGGAAACCATCATTCTTAGCAAACTATCACAAGAACAGAAAACCAAACACCTCATATTCTCACTCATAGGTGGGAACTGAACAATGAGATCACTTGGACTCGGGAAGGGGAACATCACACACCGGGGCCTATCATGGAGAGGGGGGAGGGCGGAGGGATTGCATTGGGAGTTATACCTGATGTAAATGACGAGTTGATGGGTGCTGACGAGTTGATGGGTGCAGCACAGCAACAGGGCACAAGTATACATATGTAACAAACCTGCACGTTATGCACATGTACCCTAGAAATTAAAATATAAAAAAAAAAAAAAAAAAGAAGCAACCAACCACATCCCTCCTTCCCACTAGAGGCTTCCAGGCTGAAACAGGTTGATACAGTGAGAGGAGGAGAAGATACGCAACTAAGTCACATTTTGAGATCTGTTTAATAATAATTCTAATTTCATGTTCTCACTTATTTGTGAGATCTAAAAATCAAAACAATTGAACTCATGGAGATAGAGAGTAGAAGCATGGTTACCAGAGGCTGGGAAGGGTAGTGGGGGTTTGAGGCAAAGCTGGAGATGGTTAATGGGTACAAAAAAACAGAAAGAATAAATAAGATCTAGTATTTGATAGCACAACAAGGCGACTATAGTCAGTAATAATTTAACTGTGCATTTTAAAATAACTAAAAGAGTCTAATTGGATTGCTTGTAACACAAAGGATAAATGCTTGAGAGAATGGATACCCCATTTTACATGATGTGATTATTATTCATTGCATGCCTGAATCAGAACATCTCATGCACCCCATAAATACATACATCTACTATATACCCACAAAATTGAAATAAATAATTTTAAAAAATAAAAAATAAAGAATAAAAAATAATCTTCCACTTATTTTTTAGGAAAAGCACATAACTAAATTGTTACAAAAGGATTGACCAAACAATCCTTTGAACGGTTTGAGTCAGCAGTTGTGGCAGGAATGCGGTTGGGGGAAATGGGGAGAAGTGAGTGAAGATAAAAGGAATTGGACAAGTGTTGATGTTGGTGAAATGAATGATGAGTACCTAGAGGTAATCCACTATTGTATGCATTTGGAATTTATCATAAAAATATTTTTGAAAGAACATATTCACTACTGAAAATTCAAACAAGGGAATAAATTAAAGACCACTTATCATCCTATAATTTCAAACATTAAAAGATTTATTATTTTATGAGAAAATTATAGCATTATTATATAAATATGGTATATTAATTTTAAATAGCATTATACCTGAGCATTTTGCTAAGTTATTGTAATGTATCAAATATATATTTTACTTATTTTTATAAAAGTGAGACATAAAGTAAGCCTAAAAGAGATATACTAGAATAATAAGTACTAGAAATATAAAATAATTCTATATAAAATGATTAAATGTGAATTTGCAAAGTGATATTTGGAAGCCCATAGAGGCTATGGTGAAAAAGAAATATCTTCCGTTAAAAACTGGAAAGAAGCTTGAGAAACTGCTTTGTGTTCTGTTAATTCATCTCAGAGAGTTACAGCTTTCCTCAAGAAGCCTTTCCTAAGACTGTTCTTGTGGAATTTGCAAGTGATATTTGGAAGCCCATAGAGGCTATGGTGAAAAAGGAAATATCTTCAGTTAAAAACTGAAAGAAGCTTTCTGAGAAACTGCTTTGTGTTCTGTTAGTTCATCTCACAGAGTTACAGCTTTCTCCTCAAGAAGCCTTTGCTAAGACTGTTCCTGTGGAATTTGCAAGTGATATTTGGAAGCCCATAGAGGCTATGGTGAAAAAGGAAATATCTTCGTTAAAAACTGGAAAGAAGCTTGAGAAACTGCTTTGTGTTCTGTTAATTCATCTCAGAGTTACAGCTTTCCTCAAGAAGCCTTTCACTAAGACTGTTCTTGTGGAATTTGCAAGTGATATTTGGAAGCCCATAGGGCTATGGTGAAAAAGAAATATCTTCAGTTAAAAACTGGAAAGAAGCTTGAGAAACTGCTTTGTGTTCTGTTAATTCATCTCACAGAGTTACAGCTTTCCTCAAGAAGCCTTTCACTAAGACTGTTCTTGTGGAATTTGCAAAGTGATATTTGGAAGCCCATAGGGCTATGGTGAAAAAGAAATATCTTCCGTTAAAAACTGGAAAGAAGCTTGAGAAACTGCTTTGTGTTCTGTTAATTCATCTCAGAGAGTTACAGCTTTCCTCAAGAAGCCTTTCTAAGACTGTTCTTGTGAATTTGCAAAGTGATATTTGGAAGCCCATAGGGCTATGGTGAAAAAGAAATATCTTCAGTTAAAAACTGGAAAGAAGCTTTCTGAGAAACTGCTTTGTGTTCTGTTAATTCATCTCACAGAGTTACAGCTTTCCTCAAGAAGCCTTTCACTAAGACTGTTCTTGTGAATTTGCAAAGTGATATTTGGAAGCCCATAGAGGCTATGGTGAAAAAGAAATATCTTCAGTTAAAAACTGGAAGAAGCTTTCTGAGAAACTGCTTTGTGTTCTGTTAATTCATCTCACAGTTACAGCTTTCCTCAAGAAGCCTTTCACTAAGACTGTTCTTGTGAATTTGCAAAGTGATATTTGGAAGCCCATAGGGCTATGGTGAAAAGGAAATATCTTCGTTAAAAACTGGAAGAAGCTTTCTGAGAAACTGCTTTGTGTTCTGTTAATTCATCTCAGAGTTACAGCTTTCCTCAAGAAGCCTTTCTAAGACTGTTCTTGTGAATTTGCAAAGTGATATTTGGAAGCCCATAGGGCTATGGTGAAAAAGAAATATCTTCAGTTAAAAACTGGAAAGAAGCTTGAGAAACTGCTTTGTGTTCTGTTAATTCATCTCACAGTTACAGCTTTCCTCAAGAAGCCTTTGCTAAGACTGTTCCTGTGGAATTTGCAAGTGATATTTGGAAGCCCATAGAGGCTATGGTGAAAAAGAAATATCTTCCGTTAAAAACTGGAAAGAAGCTTTCTGAGAAACTGCTTTGTGTTCTGTTAATTCATCTCACAGTTACAGCTTTCCTCAAGAAGCCTTTCGCTAAGACTGTTCCTGTGGAATTTGCAAAGTGATATTTGGAAGCCCATAGAGGCTATGGTGAAAAAGAAATATCTTCAGTTAAAAACTGGAAAGAAGCTTTCTGAGAAACTGCTTTGTGTTCTGTTAATTCATCTCACAGTTACAGCTTTCCTCAAGAAGCCTTTCTAAGACTGTTCTTGTGGAATTTGCAAGTGATATTTGGAAGCCCATAGGGCTATGGTGAAAAGGAAATATCTTCAGTTAAAAACTGGAAAGAAGCTTGAGAAACTGCTTTGTGTTCTGTTAATTCATCTCAGAGAGTTACAGCTTTCCTCAAGAAGCCTTTGCTAAGACTGTTCCTGTGGAATTTGCAAGTGATATTTGGAAGCCCATAGGGCTATGGTGAAAAAGAAATATCTTCAGTTAAAAACTGGAAAGAAGCTTTCTGAGAAACTGCTTTGTGTTCTGTTAATTCATCTCAGAGTTACAGCTTTCTCCTCAAGAAGCCTTTGCTAAGACTGTTCCTGTGGAATTTGCAAGTGATATTTGGAAGCCCATAGGGCTATGGTGAAAAAGAAATATCTTCAGTTAAAAACTGGAAAGAAGCTTTCTGAGAAACTGCTTTGTGTTCTGTTAGTTCATCTCACAGAGTTACAGCTTTCCCTCAAGAAGCCTTTGCTAAGACTGTTCTTGTGGAATTTGAAAAGTGATATTTGGAAGCCCATAGGGCTATGGTGAAAAAGGAAATATCTTCCGTTAAAAGTGGAAAGAAGCTTGAGAAACTGCTTGTGTTCTGTTAATTCATCTCAGAGTTACAGCTTTCTCAAGAAGCCTTTCTAAGACTGTTCTTGTGAAATTTGGAAAGTAATATTTGGAAGCCCATAGAGGCTATGGTGAAAAAAATATCTTCCGTTAAAAACTGGAAGAAGCTTTCTGAGAAACTGCTTTGTGTTCTGTTAATTCATCTCAGAGAGTTACAGCTTTCTCCTCAAGAAGCCTTTGCTAAGACTGTTCTTGTGGAATTTGCAAGTGATATTTGGAAGCTCATAGAGGGCTATGGTGAAAAGGAAATACCTTTCCTTAAAAACTGGAAAGAAGATTTCTGAGAAACTGCTTTGTGTTCTGTTAATTCATCTCAGAGAGTTACAGCTTTCTCAAGAAGCCTTTCACTAAGACTGTTCTTGTGGAATTTGCAAACTGATATTTGGAAGCCATAGAGGGCTATGTTGAAAAGGAAATATCTTCGTTAAAAACTGGAAGAAGCTTTCTGAGAAACTGCTTGTGTTCTGTTAATTCATCTCAGAGTTACAGCTTTCCTCAAGAAGCCTTTCTAAGACTGTTCTTCTGGAATTTGCAAAGTGATATTTGGAAGCCATAGAGGGCTATGTTGAAAAGGAAATATCTTCGTTAAAAACTGGAAAGAAGCTTGAGAAACTGCTTGTGTTCTGTTAATTCATCTCAGAGTTACAGCTTTCTCAAGAAGCCTTTCTAAGACTGTTCTTGTGAAATTTGGAAAGTAATATTTGGAAGCCATAGAGGGCTATGTTGAAAAGGAAATATCTTCCGTTAAAAGTGGAAAGAAGCTTTCTGAGAAACTGCTTTGTGTTCTGTTAATTCATCTCAGAGAGTTACAGCTTTCCCCTCAAGAAGCCTTTCGCTAAGACTGTTCCTGTGGAATTTGCAAAGTGATATTTGGAAGCCCATAGAGGGCTATGGTGAAAAAGGAAATATCCTAAGATAAAAACCGAAAAGAAGATTTCTGAGAAACTGCTTTGTGTTCTGTTAGTTCATCTCACAGAGTTACAGCTTTCCCCTCAAGAAGCCGTTCACTAAGACTGTTCTTGTGAAATTTGGAAAGTAATATTTGGAAGCCCATAGAGGGCTATGATGAAAAAGGAAATACCTTTCCTTAAAAACTGGAAAGAAGCTTTCTGAGAAACTGCTTTGTGTTCTGTTAATTCATCTCACAGAGTTACAGCTTTCTCCTCAAGAAGCCTTTCGCTAAGACTGTTCTTGTGGAATTTGCAAAGTGATATTTGGAAGCCCATAGAGGGCTATGGTGAAAAAGGAAATATCTTCCGTTAAAAAGTGGAAAGAAGCTTTCTGAGAAACTGCTTTGTGTTCTGTTAATTCATCTCACAGAGTTACAGCTTTCCCCTCAGGAAGCCTTTCACTAAAGCTGTTCTTGTGGAATTTGCAAACTGATATTTGGAAGCTCATAGAGGGCTATGTTGAAAAAGGAAATATCCTAAGATAAAACTGAAAGAAGCTTTCTGAGAAACTGCTTTGTGTTCTGTTAATTCATCTCACAGAGATACAGCTTTCTCCTCAAGAAGCTTTTCGCTAAGACTGTTCTTCTGGAATTTGCAAAGTGATATTTGGAAGCCCATAGAGGGCTATGGTGAAAAAAGAAATATCTTCCGTTAAAAACTGGAAAGAAGCTTTCTGAGAAACTGCTTTGTGTTCTGTTAATTCATCTCACAGAGTTACAGCTTTCTCCTCAAGAAACCTTTCGCTAAGACTGTTCTTGTGGAATTTGAAAAGTGATATTTGGAAGCCCATAGAGGGCTATGGTGAAAAGGAAATATCTTCCGTTAAAAACTGGAAAGAAGCTTTCTGAGAAACTGCTTTGTGTTCTGTTAATTCATCTCACAGAGTTACAGCTTTCTCCTCAAGAAGCCTTCGCTAAGACTGTTCTTGTGGAATTTGAAAAGTGATATTTGGAAGCCCATAGAGGGCTATGGTGAAAAGGAAATATCTTCCGTTAAAAACTGGAAAGAAGCTTTCTGAGAAACTGCTTTGTGTTCTGTTAATTCATCTCAGAGTTACAGCTTTCCCTCAAGAAGCCTTTCGCTAAGACTGTTCTTGTGGAATTTGCAAAGTGATATTTGGAAACCCACAGAGGGCTATGGTGAAAAGGAAATATCCTAAGATAAAACTGAAAAGAAGCTTTCTGAGAAACTGCTTTGTGTTCTGTTAATTCATCTCACAGAGTTACAGCTTTCCCTCAAGAAGCCTTTCTAAGACTGTTCTTGTGGAACTTGCAAAGTGACATTTGGAAGCCCATGGAGGGCTATCGTGAAAAAGGAAATATCTTCAGTTAAAAACTGGAAAGAAGCTTTCTAAGAAACTGCTTTGTGTTCTGTTAATTCATCTCACAGAGTTACAGCTTTCCCCTCAAGAAGCCTTTCGCTAAGACTGTTCTTGTGGAATTTGCAAAGTGATATTTGGAAGCCCATAGAGGGCTATGGTGAAAAAAGAAATATCTTCCGTTAAAAAGTGGAAAGAAGCTTTCTGAGTAACTGCTTTGTGTTCTGTTAATTCATCTCACAGTGTTACAAATTTCTCCTCAAGAAACCTTTAGCTAAGGCTGATCTTGTGGAATTTGAAAAGTGATATTTGGAAGCCCATAGGGGGCTATGATGAAAAAGAAACTATCTTCCGTTAAAATCTGGAAAGAAGATTTCTGAGAAACTGCTTTGTGATCTGTTAATTCATCTCAGAGACTTACAGCTTTCCCCTCAAGAAGCCGTTCCGTAAGACTGTTCTTGTGGAATTTGCAAAGTGATATTTGGAAGCCCACAGAGGGCTATGGTGAAAAAGGAGATATCCTAAGATAAAAACTGAAAAGAAGCTTTCTGAGAAACTGCTTTGTGTTCTGTTAATTCATCTCACAGAGTTACAGCTTTCCCCTCAAGAAGCCTTTCGCTAAGACTGTTCTTGTGGAATTTGCAAAGTGATATTTGGAAGCCCTTGGAGGGCTATGGTGAAAAAGGAAATATCTTCAGTTAAAAACTGGAAAGAAGCTTCCTGAGAAACTGCTTTGTGTTCTGTTAATTCATCTCACAGAGTACAGCTTTCCCATCAAGAAGCCTTTCGCTAAGAGTGTTCTTGTGGAATTTGCAAAGTGATATTTGGAAGCCCATAGAGGCTATGGTGAAAAGGAAATATCCTAAGATAAAACTGAAAAGAAGCTTTCTGAGAAACTGCTTTGTGTTCTGTTAATTCATCTCACAGAGTTACAGCTTTCCTCAAGAAGCCTTTCTAAGACTGTTCTTGTGGAAATTGCAAAGTGATATTTGGAAGCCCATAGGGCTATGGTGAAAAGGAAATATCTTCAGTTAAAAACTGGAAGAAGCTTTCTGAGAAACTGCTTTGTGTTCTGTTAATTCATCTCACAGAGTTACAGCTTTCCTCAAGAAGCCTTTCACTAAGACTGTTCTTGTGGAATTTGCAAAGTGATATTTGGAAGCCCATAGAGGGCTATGGTGAAAAGGAAATATCTTCCATTAAAAACTGGAAAGAAACTTTCTGAGAAACTGCTTTGTGTTCTGTTAATTCATCTCACAGAGTTACAGCTTTCCCTCAAGAAGCCTTTCCTAAGACTGTTCTTGTGGAATTTGAAAAGTGATATTTGGAAGCCCATAGAAGGCTACGGTGAAAAAGGAAATATCTTTCGTTAAAAACTGGAAAGAATCTTTCTGAGAAACTGCGTTGTGTTCTGTTAATTCATGTACAGAGTTACAGCTTTCCACTCAAGAAGCCTTTCGCTAAGACTGTTCTTGTGGAATTTGCAAAGTGATATTTGGAAGCCCATAGGGCTATGGTGAAAAAGGAAATATCTTCCGTTAAAAACTGGAAAGAAGCTTTCTGAGAAACTGCTTTGTGTTCTGTTAATTCATCTCACAGTGTTACAAATTTCTCCTCAAGAAACCTTTAGCTAAGGCTGATCTTGTGGAATTTGAAAAGTGATATTTGGAAGCCCATAGGAGGCTATGGTGAAAAAGGAAGTATCTTCCGTTAAAATCTGGAAAGAAGATTTCTGAGAGACTGCTTTGTGTTCTGTTAATTCATCTCACATAGTTACAGCTTTCTCCTCAAGAAACCGTTCACTGAGACTGTTCTTGTGGAATTTGCAAAGTGATATTGGAAGACCATAGATGGTTATGGCGAAAAAGGAAATATCCTAAGATAAAAACCAAAAAGAAGGTTTCTCAGAAACTGCATTGTGTTCTCTTAATTCATCTCACAGAGTTATAACTTTCCCCTCAAGAAGCCTATCAGTAAGACTGTTCCTGTGGAATTTTAAAGTCATATTTGGAAGCCCATAGAGGGCTACGGCGAAAAGGAAATATCTTCCGTTAAAAACTGGAAAGAAGCTTTCTGAGAAACTGCTTTGTGTTCTGTTAATTCATCTCACAGAATTACAGCTTTCCCCTCAAGAAGCCTTTCGGTAAGACTGTTCTTGTGGAATTTGCAAAGTGATATTTACAAGCCCATAGAGGGCTATGGTGAAAAAGGAAATATCTTCCGTTAAAAACTGGAAAGAATCTCTCTGAGAAACTGCTTTGTGTTCTGTTAACTCATGTCACAGAGCTACATCTTTCCCCTCAAGAAGTCTTTCGCTAGGACTGTTTTTGTGGAATTTGCAAAGTGATATTTGGAAGCCCATAAGGGGTTATGGTGAAAAATGAAACATCTTCAGTTAAAAACTGGAATAAAGCTTTCTGAGAAACTGCTTTGTCTTCTGTTAATTCATCTGACAGAGTTACAGCTTTGCCCTCAAGAAGCCTTTCGCTAAGACTGTTCTTGTGGAATTTGCAAAGTGATATTTGGAAGCCCATAGAGGGCTATGGTGAAAAAGGAAGCATCCTAAGATAAAAACTGAAAAGTAGCTTTCTGAGAAATTGCTTTGTGCTCTGTTAATTCATCTCACAGAGTTACAGCTTTCCTCAAGAAGCCTTTCTCTAAGACTGTTCTTGTGGAATTTGCAAAGTGATATTTGGAAGCCCATAGAGGGCTATGGTGAAAAGGAAATATCTTCCGTTAAAAACTGAAAAGAAGGTTTCTGAGAAACTACTTTGTGTTCTGTTATTTCATCTCACAGAGGTACAGCTTTCCCCTGAAGAAACCGTTCACTGAGACTGTTCTTGTGGAATTTGCAAAGTGATATTGGAAGACTATAGAGGGTTATGGTGAAAAGGAAATATCCTAAGATAAAAACTGAAAAGTAGCTTTCTGAGAAACTGCATTGTGTTCTCTTAATTCATCTCACAGAGTTACAGCTTTCCCTCAAGAAGCCTTTCACTAAGACTGTTCCTGTGGAATTTGCAAAGTGATATTTGGAAGCCCATAGAGGGCTATGGTGAAAAGGAATTATCTTCCGTTAAAAACTGAAAAGAAGCTTTCTGAGAAACTGCTTTGTGTTCTGTTAATTCATCTCACAGAGTTACAGATTTGCCCTCAAGAAGCCTTTCGGTAAGACTGTTCTTGCGGAATTTGTAAAGCGATATTTGGAAGCCTATAGAGGGCTATGGTGAAAAAGGAAATATCCTAAGGTAAAAACTGAATGAAGCTTTCTGAGAAACTGATTTGTGTTCTGTTAATTTATCTCACATAGTTACATCTTTCCCCTCAAGAAGCCTTTCGCTATGACTGTTCTTGTGGAAATTGCAAAGTGATGTTTCGAAGCTCATAGAGGGCTATGGTGAAAATGGAATTATGCTAAGATAAAACCCGAAAAGAAGCTATCTGAGAAACTGCTTTGTGTTCTGTTAATTAGTCTCACAGATTTACAGCTTTCTCCTCAAGAAGCCTTTCGCTAAGACTGTTCTTGTGGAATTTGAAAAGAGTTATTTGGAAGCCCTTAGAGGGCTATGGTGAAAAAGGAAATATCTTCCGTTAAAAACTGGAAAGAAGCTTTCTGAGAAACTGCTTTGTGTTCTGTTAATTCATCTCACAGAGTTTAAGCCTATCCCTAAGACTGTTCTTGTTGAATTTGCATAGTGATATTTGGAATCCCATGGAGGGCTATGGTGAAAAAGGAAATATCTTCCGTTAAAAACTGGAAAGAAACTTTCTCAGAAACCCGTTTGTGTTCTGTTAATTCATCTCACAGAGTTACAGCTTTCTCCTCAAGAAGCCTTTCGCTAAGACTGTTCTCGTGGAATTTGCAAAGTGATATTTGGAAGCCCTTAGGTGACTATGGTGAAAAGGGAAATATCCTAAGATAAAAACTGAAAAGAAGCTTTCTGAGGAACTGCTTTCTGTTCTGTTAATTCATCACAGTGATTTACAGCTTTCCGTTCAAGAAGTCTTTCGCAAAGACTCTTCTTTTGGAATTGGCAAAGTGATATTTGGAAGCCCATAGAGAGCTATGGTGCAAATGGAAATATCCTAAGATAAAAACCGAAAAGAAATTTTCTGAGAAACTGCTTTGTCTTCTGTTAATTCATCTCACAGAGTTACAGCTTTTCCCCCAAGAAGCCTTTCGCTAAGACTGTTCTTGTGGAATTTGTAAAGTGATATTTGGAAGCCCATCGAGTTCTAAGGTGAAAATGGAAATATCCTAAGATAAAACCGAAAAGAAGCTTTCTGGGAAGCTGCTTTGTGTTCTGTAATTCATCTCACAGAGTTAGAGCTTTCTCCTCAAGAAGCCTTTCGCTAAGACTTTTCTTGGGGAATTTGCAAAGTGATATTTGGAAGCCCATAGAGGGCTATGGTGAAAAAGGAAATATCTTCCGTTAAAAACTGGAAAGAAGATTTCTGAGAGACTGCTTTGGGTTCTGTTAATTCATCTCACAGAGTTACAGCTTTCCCCTCAAGAAGCCTTTCCCTAAGACTGTTCTTGTGGAATTTGCAAAGTGATATTTGGAAGCCCATAGAGGGCTATGGTGAAAAAGGAAATATCTTCCGTTAAAAACTGGAAAGAAGATTTCTGAGAAACTGCTTTGTGTTCTGTTAATTCATCTCACAGGGTTACAGCTTTCCCTTCCAGAAGCCTTTCGCTAAGACTGTTCTTGTGGAATTTGCAAAGTGATATTTGGAAGCCCATAGAGAGCTATGGTGAAAAAGGAAATATCCTAAAATAAAAACCCAAAGGAATCTTACTGAGAAACTGCTTTGTGTTCTGTTAATTCATCTCACAGAGTTACAGCTTTTCCCTTAAGAAACTTTTCTCTAAGACTGTTCTTGTGGAATTTGCAAAGTGATATTTGGAAGCCCATAGAGGGCTATGGTGAAAAAGGATATATCTTCCGTTAAAAACTGGAAAGAAGATTTCTGAGAGACTGCTTTGGGTTCTGTTAATTCATCTCAGAGAGTTACAGCTTTTCCTCAAGAAGCCTTTCGCTAAGACTGTTGTGTGGAATTTACAACGTGATATTTGGAAACCCATAGAGGGCTATGGTGAAAAAGGAAATATCCTAAGATAAAAACTGAAAAGAAGCTTTCTGAGAAACTGCTTTGTGTTCTGTTAATTCATCTCAGAGAGTTACAGCTTTCCCTTCAAGAAGACTTTCGCTAAGTCTGTTCTTGTGGAATTTGCAAAGTTATATTTCGAAGCCCTTAGAGGCCTATGGTGAGAAAGGAAATATCTTCAGTTAAAAACTGGCAAGAAGCTTTCTGGAAACTGTGCTGTGTTCTGTTAATTCATCTCACAGAGTTACAGCTTTCTCCTCAAGAAGCCTTTCGCTAAGACTATTCTTGTGGAATTTGCAAGGTGATATTTGGAAGCCCATAGAGGGCTACAGTGAAAAAGGAAATATCTTCAGTTAAAAACTGGAAAGAAGCTTTCTGAGAAACTGCTTTGTGTTCTGTTAATTCATCTCACAGAGTTACAGCATTCCCCTCAAGAAGCCTTTCGCTAAGACTGTTCTTGTGGAATTTGCAAAGTGATATTTGGAACCCTAAAGAGGGCTATGGTGAAAAAGATATATCTTCATTTAAAAAGTGGAAAGAAGCTTTCTGAGAAACTGCTTTGTGTTCTGTTAATTCATCTTACAGAGTTACAGCTTTTCCCTCAAGAAGCCTTTCACTAAGACTGTTCTTGTGGAATTTGCAAAGTGATATTTGGAAGCCCCTAGAGTCCTATTGTGAGAAAGGAAATATCTTCCGTTAAAAACTGGAAAGTAGCTTTCTGAGAAATGGCTTTGTGTTCTGTTAATTCATCTCAAAGAGTTACAGCTTTCCCCTCAAGAAGCTCTTCGCTAAGACTATTCTTGTGGAATTTGCAAAGTGATATTTGGAAGCACATAGAGAGCTACGGTGAAAAAGGAAATATCTTCAGTTAAAAACTGGAAAGAAGCTTTCTGAGAAACTGCTTTGTGTTCTGTTAATTCATCTGACAGAGTTACAGCTTTCCCCTCAAGAAGCCTTTCGTGAACTATGTTTTTCTGGGATTTGCAAAGTGATATTTGGAAGCCCATAGAGAGCTATGGTGAAAAGGAAATATCTTCCGTTAAAAACTGGAAAGTAGCTTTCTGAGAAATAGCTTTGTGTTGTTAATTCATCTCAAAGAGTTACAGCTTTCCCCTCAAGAAGCTCTTCGCTAAGACTATTCTTGTGGAATTTGCAAAGTGATATTTGGAAGCACATAGAGAGCTACGGTGAAAAAGGAAATATCTTCAGTTAAAAACTGGAAAGAAGCTTTCTGAGAAACTGCTTTGTGTTCTGTTAATTCATCTGACAGAGTTACAGCTTTCCCCTCAAGAAGCCTTTCGCTAAGACTGTTCTTGTGGAATTTGCAAAGTGATATTTGGAAGCCAATAGGGTACTATGCTGAAAAAGGAAATCTCTTTCGTTAAAAACTGGAAAGAAGCTTTCTGAGAAACGGCCTTGTGTTCTGTTAATTCATCTCACAGTGTTACAGCATTCCCCTCAATAAGTCTTTCGCTAAGACAGTTCTTGTGAAATTTGCAAAGTGATACTGGAAGCCCATAGAGGGCTATGGTGAAAAAGGAAATATCTTCAGTTAAAAACTGGAAAGAAGCTTGAGAAACTGCTTTGTGTTCTGTTAATTCATCTCACAGAGTTACAGCTTTCCTCAAGAAGCCTTTCACTAAGACTGTTCTTGTGGGATTTGCAAAGTGATATTTGGAAGCCCTTAGAGGGCTATGGTGAAAAGGAAATATCTTCCGTTAAAAACTGGAAAGAAGCTTCTGAGAAACTGCTTTGTGTTCTGTTAATTCATCTCAGAGTTACAGCTTTCTCCTCAAGAAGCCTTTCTCTAAGACTGTTCTTGTGGAATTTGCAAAGTGATATTTTGAAGCCCATATGGGGCTATGGTGTAAAAGGAAATATCTTCAGTTAAAAACTGGAAAGAAGCTTTCGGGGAAACTGCTCTGTGTTCTGTTAATTCATGTCACAGAGTTACAGCTTTCCCCTCAAGAAGCCTTTCGCTAAGAGTGTTCTTGTGGAATTTGAAGAGTGATATTTGGAAGCCCATAGAGGGCAATGGTGAAAAGGAAATATCTTCAGTTAAAAACTGGAAAGAAGCTTTCTGAGAAACTGCACTCTGTTCTGTTAATTCATCTCACAGAGTTACAGCTTTCCCCTCAAGAAGCCTTTCGCTAAGACTGTTCTTGTGGAATTTGCAAAGTGATATTTGGAAGCCCATAGAGGCTATGGTGAAAAGGAAATATCTTCAGTTAAAAACTGGAAAGAAGCTTGAGAAACTGCTTGTGTTCTGTTAATTCATCTCAAAGAGTTACAGCTTTCTCAAGAAGCCTTTCACTAAGACTGTTCTTGTGAATTTGCAAAGTGATATTTGAAGCCCATAGAGGCTATGGTGAAAAGGAAATATCTTCCGTTAAAAACTGGAAAGAAGCTTGAGAAACTGCTTGTGTTCTGTTAATTCATCTGACAGAGTTACAGCTTTCCTCAAGAAACCTTTCGCTAAGAGTGTTCTTGTGGAATTTGAAAAGTGATATTTGGAAGCCCATAGGGCTATGGTGAAAAGGAAATATCTTCAGTTAAAAACTGGAAAGAAGCTTTCTGAGAAACTGCTTTGTGTTCTGTTAATTCATCTCACAGAGTTACAGCTTTCCCTCAAGAAGCCTTTCGCTAAGACTGTTCTTGTGGGATTTGCAAAGTGATATTTGGAAGCCCATAGAGGCTATGGTGAAAAGGAAATATCTTCCGTTAAAAACTGGAAAGAAGCTTTCTGAGAAACTGCTTTGTGTTCTGTTAATTCATCTCACAGTTACAGCTTTCCCTCAAGAAGCCTTTCGCTAAGACTGTTCTTGTGGAATTTGCAAAGTGATATTTGGAAGCCCTAGAGGGCTATGGTGAAAAGGAAATATCTTCCGTTAAAAACTGGAAAGAAACTTTCTGAGAAACTGCTTTGTGTTCTGTTAATTCATCTCACAGAGTTACAGCTTTCCCTCAAGAAGCCTTTTGCTAAGACTGTTCTTGTGGAATTTGCAAAGTGATATTTGGAAGCCCATAGAGGCTATGGTGAAAAGGAAATATCTTCAGTTAAAAACTGGAAAGAAACTTTCTGAGAAACTGCTTTGTGTTCTGTTAATTCATCTCACAGAGTTACAGCTTTCCCTCAAGAAGCCTTTCGCTAAGACTGTTCTTGTGGAATTTGCAAAGTGATATTTGGAAGTCCATAGAGGGCTATGGTGAAAAGGAAATATCTTCAGTTAAAAACTGGAAAGAAGCTTTCTGAGAAACTGCACTCTGTTCTGTTAATTCATCTCACAGAGTTACAGCTTTCCTCAAGAAGCCTTTCGCTAAGACTGTTCTTGTGGAATTTGAAAAGTGATATTTGGAAGCCCATAGAGGGCAATGGTGAAAAGGAAATATCTTCAGTTAAAAACTGGAAAGAAGCTTTCTGAGAAACTGCTTTGTGTTCTGTTAATTCATCTCACAGAGTTACAGCTTTCTCAAGAAGCCTTTCGCTAAGACTGTTCTTGTGGAATTTGAAAAGTGATATTTGGAAGCCCATAGAGGGCAATGGTGAAAAGGAAATATCTTCAGTTAAAAACTGGAAAGAAGCTTTCGGGGAAACTGCTCTGTGTTCTGTTAATTCATCTCACAGAGTTACAGCTTTCTTTTCAAGAAGCCTTTCGCTAAGACTGTTCTTGTGCAATTTGAAGAGTGATATTTGGAAGCCCATAGAGGGCAATGGTGAAAAGGAAATATCTTCAGTTAAAAACTGAAAGAAGCTTTCTGACAAACTGCACTCTGTTCTGTTAATTCATCTCACAGAGTTACAGCTTTCTCCTCAAGAAGCCTTTCGCTAAGACTGTTCTTGTGGAATTTGAAAAGTGATATTTGGAAGCCCATAGAGGGCAATGGTGAAAAGGAAATATCTTCAGTTAAAAACTGGAAAGAAGCTTTCTGAGAAACTGCACTCTGTTCTGTTAATTCATCTCACAGAGTTACAGCTTTCCCTCAAGAAGCCTTTCGCTAAGACTGTTCTTGTGGAATTTGAAAAGTGATATTTGGAAGCCCATAGAGGGCAATGGTGAAAAGGAAATATCTTCGTTAAAAACTGGAAGAAGCTTTCTGAGAAACTGCTGTGTTCTGTTAATTCATCTCACAGAGTTACAGCTTTCCCCTCAAGAAACCTTTCGCTAAGAGTGTTCTTGTGGGATGTGAAGAGTGATATTTGGAAGCCCATAGAGGGCAATGGTGAAAAAGGAAATATCTTCAGTTAGAAACTGAAAAAAGCTTTCTGACAAACTGCACTCTGTTCTGTTAATTCATCTCACCGAGTTACAGCTTTCCCTTCAAGAAGCCTTTCGCTAAGACTGTTCTTGTGGAATTTGAAAAGTGATATTTGAAAGCCCGTAGAGAGTAATGGTGAAAAAGAAAATATCTTCAGTTAAAAACTGGAAAAAAGCTTTCGGGGAAACTGCTCTGTGTTCTGTTAATTCATCTCACGGATTTAAACCATTCCTCTCAAGAAGCCTTTCGCTAAGGCTTTTCTTGTGGAATTTGAAGAGTGATATTTGGAGGCCCATAGAAGGCAATGTTGAAAAAGGAAATATCTTCAGTTTAAAATTACAAAGGAGCTTTCTGAAAACTGCACTCTGTTCTGTTAATTCATCTCACAGAGTTACATCTTTCCCCTGAGGAAGCCGCTCGCTATGACTGTTCTTGAAGAATTTGCAAAGCGATATTTGGAAGCCCATAGAGGCTATGGTGAAAAAAAATATCTTCAGTTAAAAACTGAAAGAAGCTTTCTGACAAACTGCACTCTGTTCTGTTAATTCATCTCACAGAGTTACAGCTTTCCCTTCAAGAAGCCTTTCGCTAAGGCTGTTCTTGTGGAATTTGAAGAGTGATATTTGGAAGCCCATAGAGGGCAATGGAGAAAAGGAAATATCTTCAGTTAAAAACTGGAAAGAAGCTTTCTGAGAAACTGCTTTGTGTTCTGTTAATTCATCTCACAGAGTTACAGCTTTCCTCAAGAAGCCTTTCGCTAAGACTGTTCTTGTGGAATTTGAAAGTGATATTTGGAAGCCCATAGAGGGCTATGGTGAAAAGGAAATATCTTCCGTTAAAACTGAAAGAAGCTTTCTGAGAAACTGCTTTGTGTTCTGTTAATTCATCTCACAGAGTTACAGCTTTCCCTCAAGAAGCCTTTCGCTAAGACTGTTCTTGTGGAATTTGCAAAGTGATATTTGGAAGCCCATAGAGGCTATGGTGAAAAAAAATATCTTCAGTTAAAAACTGGAAGAAGCTTTCTGAGAAACTGCTTTGTGTTCTGTTAATTCATCTCACAGAGTTACAGCTTTCCTCAAGAAGCCTTTCACTAAGACTGTTCTTGTGGAATTTGCAAAGTGATATTTGGAAGCCCATAGGGCTATGGTGAAAAGGAAATATCTTCCGTTAAAAACTGGAAAGAAACTTTCTGAGAAACTGCTTTGTGTTCTGTTAATTCATCTCACAGAGTTACAGCTTTCCCTCAAGAAGCCTTTCGCTAAGACTGTTCTTGTGGAATTTGAAAGTGATATTTGGAAGCCCATAGGGCTATGGTGAAAAGGAAATATCCTAAGATAAAAACTGAAAGAAGCTTTCTGAGAAACTGCTTTGTGTTCTGTTAATTCATCTCACAGAGTTACAGCTTTCCCTCAAGAAACCTTTCGCTAAGACTGTTCTTGTGGAATTTGCAAAGTGATATTTGGAAGCCCATAGAGGCTATGGTGAAAAGGAAATATCTTCGTTAAAAACTGGAAAGAAGCTTTCTGAGAAACTGCTTTGTGTTCTGTTAATTCATCTCACAGAGTTACAGCTTTCCTTCAAGAAGCCTTTCGCTAAGACTGTTCTTGTGGAATTTGCAAAGTGATATTTGGAAGCCCATAGAGGGCTATGGTGAAAAGGAAATATCTTCAGTTAAAAACTGGAAAGAAGCTTTCTGAGAAACTGCTTTGTGTTCTGTTAATTCATCTCACAGAGTTACAGCTTTCCCTCAAGAAGCCTTTCGCTAAGACTGTTCTTGTGGAATTTGCAAAGTGATATTTGGAAGCCCATGAGGGCTATGGTGAAAAGGAAATATCTTCAGTTAAAAACTGGAAAGAAGCTTTCTGAGAAACTGCTTGTGTTCTGTTAATTCATCTCACAGTTACAGCTTTCTCCTCAAGAAGCCTTCGCTAAGACTGTTCTTGTGGAATTTGCAAAGTGATATTTGGAAGCCCATAGAGGGCTATGGTGAAAAGGAAATATCTTCAGTTAAAAACTGGAAAGAAGCTTTCTGAGAAACTGCTCTGTGTTCTGTTAATTCATCTCACAGAGTTACAGCTTTCCCTCAAGAAGCCTTTCGCTAAGACTGTTCTTGTGGAATTTGAAAAGTGATATTTGGAAGCCCATAGAGGGCAATGGTGAAAAGGAAATATCTTCAGTTAAAAACTGAAAGAAGCTTTCTGAGAAACTGCTCTGTGTTCTGTTAATTCATCTCACAGAGTTACAGCTTTCCCTCAAGAAGCCTTTCGCTAAGACTGTTCTTGTGGAATTTGCAAAGTGATATTTGGAAGCCCATAGGGCTATGGTGAAAAGGAAATATCTTCAGTTAAAAACTGGAAAGAAGCTTTCTGAGAAACTGCTGTGTTCTGTTAATACATCTCACCGAGTTACAGCTTTCCCTCAAGAAGCCTTTCGCTAAGACTGTTCTTGTGGAATTTGCAAAGTGATATTTGGAAACCCATAGAGGGCTATGGTGAAAAGGAAATATCTTCAGTTAAAAACTGGAAAGAAGCTTTCTGAGAAACTGCTTTGTGTTCTGTTAATTCATCTCACAGAGTTACAGCTTTCCCTCAAGAAGCCTTCGCTAAGACTGTTCTTGTGGAATTGCAAAGTGATATTTGGAAGCCCATAGAGGGCTATGGTGAAAAGGAAATATCTTCCGTTAAAAACTGGAAAGAAGCTTTCTGAGAAACTGCTTTGTGTTCTGTTAATTCATCTCACAGAGTTACAGCTTTCCCTCAAGAAGCCTTTCGCTAAGACTGTTCTTGTGGATTTGCAAAGTGATATTTGGAAGCCCTTAGAGGGCTATGGTGAAAAGGAAATATCTTCCGTTAAAAACTGGAAGAAGCTTTCTGAGAAACTGCTTTGTGTTCTGTTAATTCATCTCACAGAGTTACAGCTTTCCCTCAAGAAGCCTTTCACTAAGACTGTTCTTGTGGAATTTGCAAAGTGATATTTGGAAGCCCATAGAGGCTATGGTGAAAAAAATATCTTCCGTTAAAAACTGAAAGAAGCTTTCTGAGAAACTGCTTTGTGTTCTGTTAATTCATCTCACAGAGTTACAGCTTTCCCTCAAGAAGCCTTTCACTAAGACTGTTCTTGTGGAATTTGCAAAGTGATATTTGGAAGCCCATAGAGGCTATGGTGAAAAGGAAATATCTTCCGTTAAAAACTGGAAAGAAGCTTTCTGAGAAACTGCTCTGTGTTCTGTTAATTCATCTCACAGAGTTACAGCTTTCCCTCAAGAAGCCTTTCGCTAAGACTGTTCTTGTGGAATTTGCAAAGTGATATTTGGAAGCCCATAGAGGCTATGGTGAAAAGGAAATATCTTCAGTTAAAAACTGAAAGAAGCTTTCTGAGAAACTGCTTGTGTTCTGTTAATTCATCTCACAGAGTTACAGCTTTCCTTCAAGAAGCCTTTCGCTAAGACTGTTCTTGTGGAATTTGAAAAGTGATATTTGGAAGCCCATAGAGGGCTATGGTGAAAAAAAATATCTTCAGTTAAAAACTGGAAAGAAGCTTTCGGGGAAACTGCTCTGTGTTCTGTTAATTCATCTCACAGAGTTACAGCTTTCCCTCAAGAAGCCTTTCGCTAAGACTGTTCTTGTGGAATTTGAAAAGTGATATTTGGAAGCCCATAGAGGGCAATGGTGAAAAGGAAATATCTTCAGTTAAAAACTGGAAGAAGCTTTCTGAGAAACTGCTCTGTGTTCTGTTAATTCATCTCACAGAGTTACAGCTTTCCCTCAAGAAGCCTTTCGCTAAGACTGTTCTTGTGGAATTTGCAAAGTGATATTTGGAAGCCCATAGAGGGCAATGGTGAAAAGGAAATATCTTCAGTTAAAAACTGGAAAGAAGCTTTCTGAGAAACTGCTCTGTGTTCTGTAAATTCATCTCACAGAGTTACAGCTTTCCCTCAAGAAGCCTTTCGCTAAGACTGTTCTTGTGGAATTTGAAAAGTGATATTTGGAAGCCCATAGAGGGCTATGGTGAAAAGGAAATATCTTCAGTTAAAAACTGGAAAGAAGCTTTCTGAGAAACTGCTTGTGTTCTGTTAATTCATCTCACAGAGTTACAGCTTTCCCTCAAGAAGCCTTTCGCTAAGACTGTTCTTGTGGAATTTGCAAAGTGATATTTGGAAGCCCATAGAGGCTATGGTGAAAAGGAAATATCTTCAGTTAAAAACTGGAAAGAAGCTTTCTGAGAAACTGCTTTGTGTTCTGTTAATTCATCTCACAGAGTTACAGCTTTCCTCAAGAAGCCTTTCGCTAAGACTGTTCTTGTGGAATTTGCAAAGTGATATTTGGAAGCCCATAGAGGGCTATGGTGAAAAGGAAATATCTTCAGTTAAAAACTGGAAAGAAGCTTTCTGAGAAACTGCTCTGTGTTCTGTTAATTCATCTCACAGAGTTACAGCTTTCCCTCAAGAAGCCTTTCGCTAAGACTGTTCTTGTGGAATTTGAAAGTGATATTTGGAAGCCCATAGAGGGCTATGGTGAAAAGGAAATATCTTCAGTTAAAAACTGGAAAGAAGCTTTCTGAGAAACTGCTTTGTGTTCTGTTAATTCATCTCACAGAGTTACAGCTTTCCCTCAAGAAGCCTTTCGCTAAGACTGTTCTTGTGGAATTTGCAAAGTGATATTTGGAAGCCCATAGAGGCTATGGTGAAAAGGAAATATCTTCAGTTAAAAACTGGAAAGAAGCTTTCTGAGAAACTGCTTTGTGTTCTGTTAATTCATCTCACAGAGTTACAGCTTTCCCTCAAGAAGCCTTTCGCTAAGACTGTTCTTGTGGATTTGCAAAGTGATATTTGGAAGCCCTAGAGGGCTATGGTGAAAAGGAAATATCTTCAGTTAAAAACTGGAAAGAAGCTTTCTGAGAAACTGCTTTGTGTTCTGTTAATTCATCTCACAGAGTTACAGCTTTCCTCAAGAAGCCTTTCACTAAGACTGTTCTTGTGGAATTTGCAAGTGATATTTGGAAGCCCATAGGGCTATGGTGAAAAGGAAATATCTTCCGTTAAAAACTGGAAGAAGCTTTCTGAGAAACTGCTTTGTGTTCTGTTAATTCATCTCACAGAGTTACAGCTTTCCCTCAAGAAGCCTTTTGCTAAGACTGTTCTTGTGGAATTTGCAAAGTGATATTTGGAAGCCATAGAGGGCTATGGTGAAAAGGAAATATCTTCAGTTAAAAACTGAAAGAAGCTTTCTGAGAAACTGCTTTGTGTTCTGTTAATTCATCTCACAGAGTTACAGCTTTCCCTCAAGAAGCCTTTTGCTAAGACTGTTCTTGTGGAATTTGCAAAGTGATATTTGGAAGCCCATAGAGGGCTATGGTGAAAAGGAAATATCTTCCGTTAAAAACTGGAAGAAGCTTTCTGAGAAACTGCTTTGTGTTCTGTTAATTCATCTCACAGTGTTACAGCTTTCCTCAAGAAGCCTTTCGCTAAGACTGTTCTTGTGGAATTTGCAAAGTGATATTTGGAAGCCCATAGAGGGCTATGGTGAAAAGGAAATATCTTCAGTTAAAAACTGGAAAGAAGGTTTCTGAGAAACTGCTTTGTGTTCTGTTAATTCATCTCACAGAGTTACAGCTTTCCCTCAAGAAGCCTTTCGCTAAGACTGTTCTTGTGAATTTGCAAAGTGATATTTGGAAGCCCATAGAGGGCTATGGTGAAAAGAAATATCTTCCGTTAAAAACTGGAAAGAAGCTTTCTGAGAAACTGCTTTGTGTTCTGTTAATTCATCTCACAGAGTTACAGCTTTCCCTCAAGAAGCCTTTCACTAAGACTGTTCTTGTGAATTTGCAAAGTGATATTTGGAAGCCCTTAGAGGGCTATGGTGAAAAGGAAATATCTTCAGTTAAAAACTGAAAGAAGCTTTCTGAGAAACTGCTTTGTGTTCTGTTAATTCATCTCACAGAGTTACAGCTTTCCCTCAAGAAGCCTTTCACTAAGACTGTTCTTGTGGAATTTGAAAGTGATATTTGGAAGCCCATAGAGTGCTATGGTGAAAAGGAAATATCTTCAGTTAAAAACTGGAAAGAAGCTTTCTGAGAAACTGCTCTGTGTTCTGTTAATTCATCTCACAGAGTTACAGCGTTCTCCTCAAGAAGCCTTTTGCTAAGACTGTTCTTGTGGAATTTGAAGAGTGATATTTGGAAGGCCATAGAGGGCTATGGTGAAAAAGGAAATATCTTCAGTTAAAAAGTGAAAAGAAGCTTTCTGACAAACTGCACTCTGTTCTGTTAATTCATATCACAGAGTTACAACTTTCGCCTCAAGAAGCCTTTCGCTAAGACTGTTCTTGTGGAATTTGAAGAGTGATATTTGGTAGCCCATAGAGGGCAATGGTGAAAAAGGAAATATCTTCCGTTAAAAACTGGAAGGAAGCTTTCTGAGAAACTGCTTTGTGTTCTGTGAATTCATCTCACAGATTTACAGCTTTCCCCTCAAGGAGCCTTTCACTAAGACTGTTCTTGTGGAATTTGAAAAGTGATATTTGGAAGCCCATAGAGGCTATGGTGAAAAGGAAATATCTTCCGTTAAAAACTGGAAAGAAGCTTTCTGAGAAACTGCTTTGTGTTCTGTTAATTCATCTCACAGAGTTACAGCTTTCCCTCAAGAAGCCTTTCGCTAAGACTGTTCTTGTGGAATTTGCAAAGTGATATTTGGAAGCCCATTGAGGGCTATGGTGAAAAGGAAATATTTTCTGTTAAAAACTGGAAAGAAACTTTCTGAGAAACTGCTGTGTTCTGTTAATTCATCTCAGAGTTACAGCTTTCCCTCAAGAAGCCTTTCACTGAGACTGTTCTTGTGGAATTTGCAAAGTGATATTTGGAAACCCATAGAGGGCTATGGTGAAAAGGAAATATCTTCAGTTAAAAACTGGAAAGAAGCTTTCTGAGAAACTGCTTTGTGTTCTGTTAATACATCTCACCGAGTTACAGCTTTCCCTCAAGAAGCCTTTCGCTAAGACTGTTCTTGTGGAATTTGTAAAGTGATATTTGGAAGCCCATAGAGGGCTATGGTGAAAAGGAAATATCTTCCGTTAAAAACTGGAAGAAGCTTTCTGAGAAACTGCTTTGTGTTCTGTTAATTCATCTCACAGAGTTACAGCTTTCCTCAAGAAGCCTTTCGCTAAGACTGTTCTTGTGGGATTTGCAAAGTGATATTTGGAAGCCCATAGAGGGCTATGGTGAAAAGGAAATATCTTCCGTTAAAAACTGGAAAGAAGCTTTCTGAGAAACTGCTTTGTGTTCTGTTAATTCATCTCACAGAGTTACAGCTTTCCCCTCAAGAAGCCTTTCGCTAAGACTGTTCTTGTGAAATTTGCAAAGTGATATTTGGAAGCCCATAGAGGGCTATGGTGAAATAGGAAATATCTTCCGTTAAAAACTGGAAAGAAGCTTTCTGAGAAACTGCTTTGTGTTCTGTTAATTCATCTCACAGAGTTACAGCTTTCCCCTCAAGAAGCCTTTCGTTAAGACTGTTCTTGTGGAATTTGGAAAGTGATATTTGGAAGTCCATAGAGGGCTATGGTGAAGAAGGAAATTTCTTCCGTTAAAAACTGGAAAGAAGCTCTCTGAGAAACTGCTTTGTGTTCTGTTAATTCATCTCACAGAGTTACAGCTTTCCTTCAAGAAGCCTTTCGCTAAGGCTGTTCTTGTGGAATTTGCAAAGTGATATTTGGAAGACCATAGAGGGCTATGGTGAAAAGGAAATATCTTCCGTTAAAAACTGGAAAGAAGCTTTTGAGAAACTGCTTTGTGTTCTGTTAATTCATCTCACAGAGTTACAGCTTTCCCTCAAGAAGCCTTTCGCTAAGACTGTTCTTGTGGAATTTGAAAGTGATATTTGGAAGACCATAGAGGGCTATGGTGAAAAAGAAATATCCTAAGATAAAAACTGAAAGAAGCTTTCTGAGAAACTGCTTTGTGTTCTGTTAATTCATCTCACAGAGTTACAGCTTTCCTCAAGAACCCATTCACTAAGACTGTTCTTGTGAAATTTGCAAAGTGATATTTGGAAGCCCATAGAGGCTATGGTGAAAAGGAAATATCTTCAGTTAAAAACTGGAAAGAAGCTTTCTGAGAAACTGCTTTGTGTTCTGTTAATTCATCTCACAGAGTTACAGCTTTCCCTCAAGAAGCCTTTCGCTAAGACTGTTCTTGTGGATTTGCAAAGTGATATTTGGAAGCCCTAGAGGGCTATGGTGAAAAGGAAATATCTTCAGTTAAAAACTGGAAAGAAGCTTTCTGAGAAACTGCTTTGTGTTCTGTTAATTCATCTCACAGAGTTACAGCTTTCCTCAAGAAGCCTTTCACTAAGACTGTTCTTGTGGAATTTGAAAGTGATATTTGGAAGCCCATAGGGCTATGGTGAAAAGGAAATATCTTCCGTTAAAAACTGGAAGAAGCTTTCTGAGAAACTGCTTTGTGTTCTGTTAATTCATCTCACAGAGTTACAGCTTTCCCTCAAGAAGCCTTTTGCTAAGACTGTTCTTGTGGAATTTGCAAAGTGATATTTGGAAGCCCATAGAGGGCAATGGTGAAAAGGAAATATCTTCAGTTAAAAACTGAAAGAAGCTTTCTGAGAAACTGCTTTGTGTTCTGTTAATTCATCTCACAGAGTTACAGCTTTCCCTCAAGAAGCCTTTTGCTAAGACTGTTCTTGTGGAATTTGCAAAGTGATATTTGGAAGCCCATAGAGGGCTATGGTGAAAAGGAAATATCTTCCGTTAAAAACTGGAAGAAGCTTTCTGAGAAACTGCTTTGTGTTCTGTTAATTCATCTCACAGAGTTACAGCTTTCCCTCAAGAAGCCTTTCGCTAAGACTGTTCTTGTGGAATTTGCAAAGTGATATTTGGAAGCCCATAGAGGGCTATGGTGAAAAGGAAATATCTTCAGTTAAAAACTGAAAGAAGCTTTCTGAGAATCTGCTTTGTGTTCTCCTAATTCATCTCACAGCGTTACAGCTTCCCCCTCAAGAAGCCTTTCGCTGAGACAGTTCTTGTGGAATTTGCAAAGTGATATTTGGAAGCCCATAGAGGGCTATGGTGAAAAGGAAATATCCTAAGATAAAAACTGAAAGAAGCTTTCTGAGAAACTGCTTTGTGTTCTGTTAATTCATCTCACAGAGTTACAGCTTTCCCTCAAGAAGCCTTTCGCTAAGGCTGTTCTTGTGGAATTTGCAAAGTGATATTTGGAAGCCCTAGAGGGCTATGGTGAAAAGGAAATATCTTCCGTTAAAAACTGGAAAGAAGCTTTCTGAGAAACTGCTTTGTGTTGTGCTAATTCATCTCACAGAGGTACAGCATTCCGTACAAGAAGTCTTTCGCAAAGGCTGTTCTTGTGGAATTTGCAAAGTGATATTTGGAAGTCCATAGAGGGCTATGGTGAAAAGGAAATATCTTCAGTTAAAAACTGGAAAGAAGCTTTCTGAGAAACTGCTCTGTGTTCTGTTAATTCATCTCACAGAGTTACAGCTTTCTCCTCAAGAAGCCTTTCACTAAGACTGTTCTTGTGGAATTTGAAAGTGATATTTGGAAGCCCATAGAGGGCAATGGTGAAAAGGAAATATCTTCCGTTAAAAACTGGAAAGAAGCTTTCTGAGAAACTGCTCTGTGTTCTGTTAATTCATCTCACAGAGTTACAGCTTTCCCTCAAGAAGCCTTTCGCTAAGACTGTTCTTGTGGAATTTGAAGAGTGATATTTGGAAGCCCATAGAGGGCTATGGTGAAAAGGAAATATCTTCAGTTAAAAACTGGAAAGAAGCTTTCTGAGAAACTGCTTTGTGTTCTGTTAATTCATCTTACAGAGTTACAGCTTTCCCTCAAGAAGCCTTCGCTAAGACTGTTCTTGTGGAATTTGCAAAGTGATATTTGGAAGCCCATAGAGAGCTATGGTGAAAAGGAAATATCCTAAGATATAAAATGAAAAGAAGCTTTCTGAGAAATTGCTTTGTGTTCTGTTAATTTATCTCACAGAGTTACAGCTTTCCCTCAAGAACCTTTTCGCTAAGACTGTTCTTGTGGAATTTGCAAAGTGATATTTGGAAGCCCATAGAGGGCTATGGTGAAAAGGAAATATCTTCAGTTAAAAACTGGAAAGAAGCTTTCTGAGAAGCTGCTTTGTGTTCTGTTAATTCATCTCACAGAGTTACAGCTTTCCCTCAAGAAGCCTTTCGCTAAGACTTTTCTTGGGAATTTGCAAAGTGATATTTGAAAGCCCATAGAGGGCTAGGGTGATAAGGGAAGTATCTTCAGTTAAAAACTGAAAAAACGCTTTCTGAGAAACTGCTCTGTGTTCTGTTAATTCATCTCACACAGTTACAGCTTTCCCCACAAGAAGCCATTCGCTAAGACTGTTCTTGTGGAATTTGCAAAGTGATATTTGGAAGCCCATAGAGGGCTATGGTGAAAAAGGAAATAACTTCTGTTAAAAACTGGAAAGAAGCTTTCTGAGAAAATGCTTTGTGTTCCGATAATTCATCTCTCAGAGTTACAGCTTTCCCCTCAAGAAGCCTTTCGCTATGACTGTTCTTGTGGAATTCGCAAAGTGATACTTGGAAGCCCATAGAGGGCTATGGTGAAAATGAAATATCTTCCCTTAAAAAGTGGAAAGAAGCTTTCTGAGAAACTGCTTTGTGTTCTGTGAATACATCTCACAGAGTTACAGCTTTCTTCTCAAGAAACCTTTCACTAAGACTGTTTTTTTGAAATTTGCAAAGTGATATTTGGAAGCCCATAGAGGGCTATGGTGAAAAAGGAAATATCCTAAGATATAAAATGAAAAGAAGCTTTCTGAGAAACTGCTTTGTGTTCTGTTAATTCATCTCAAAGAGTTACAACTTTCCTCTCAAGAAGCCTTTCGCTAAGAATGTTCTTGTGGAATTTGCAAAGTGATATTTGGAAGCCCATATAGGTCTACGGTGATATAGAAAATATCCTAAGATAAAAACTGAAAAGAAGCTTTCTGAGAAACTGCTTTGTGTTCTGTTAATTCATCTTACAGAGTTACAGCTTTAACCTAAAGAAGCCTTTCGTTAAGGCTGTTCTTGTGGAATTTGCAAAGTGATATTTGGAAGCCCATAGAGGGCTATAATGAAAAAGGAAATATCTTCAGTTAAAAACTGGAAAGAAGCTTTCTGAGAAATTGCTTTGGGTTCTGCGAATTCATCTCACAGAGTTAGAGCTTCCCCCTCAAGAATCCTTTCGCTAAGACCGTTCTTGTGGAATTTGCAAGGTGATATTTGGTAGCGCATAGTGCGCTATGTTGAAAAAGGAAATATCTTCCGTTAAAAACTGGAAAGAAGCTTTCTGAGAAACTGCTTTCTGTTCTGTTAATTCATCTCACAGAGTTACAGCTTTCCCCTCAAGAAGCCATTCGTTAAAACTGTTCTTGTGAAATTTGCAAAGTGATATTTGGAAGCCCATGGAGGGCTATGGTGAAAAAGGAAATATCTTAAGATAAAAACTGAAAAGAAGCTTTCAGAGAAACTGCTTTGTTTTCTGTTAATTCATCACACAGAGTTACAGCTTTCCCCTCAAGGAGCCTTTCGCTAAGACTGTTCTAGTGGAATTTGCAAAGTGATATTTATAAGCCCATAGAGGTCTATGGTGAAAAAGGAAATATCTTCCGTTTAAAACTGGAAAGAAGCTTTCTGAGAAACTGCTTTCTGTTGTGTTAGTTCATCTCACAGAGTTACAGCTTTCAACTCAAGAAGCCGTTCATTAAGCCTCTTCTTGTGAAATTTGCAAAGTGATATTTGGAAGGCCATAGAGGGTTACGGTGTAAAAGGAAATATCACCAGTTAAAAACTGGAAAGAATCTTTCTGAGAAATTGCTTTGTGTTATGTTAATTCATCTCACAGAGTTACAGCTTTCCCTTCTAGAAGCCTTTCGTTAAGATTGTTCTTGTGGAATTTGCACAGTGATATTTGGAATCCCATAGAGGGCTATGGTGAAAAAGGAAATATCCTAAGAAATAAACTGAAAAGAAGCTTTCTGAGAAACTGCTTTGTGTTCTGTTAATTCATCTCACAGAGTTACAGCAGTCCCCTCAAGAAGCCTTTCGCTAAGATTGGTCTTGTGGCATTTGCAAAGTGATATTTGGGAGCCCATAGAGGGCTGTGGTGTAAAAGGAAATATCTTTAGTTAAAGATTGAAAAGAAGCATTCTGAGAAACTGCTTTGTGTTCTGTTAATTCATCTCACAGTGTTACTGCTCTCCCCTCAAGAAGGCATTCGCTAAGACTGTTGTGGAATTTTTAAAGTGATGTTTGGAAGCCCATAGAGTGCTTTGGTGAAAAAGGAAATGTCCTAAGATAAACACTGAAAAGAAGCTTTCTGCGAAACTGCTTTGGTTTCTGTTAATTCATCTCACAGAGTTACACCTTTCCCCTGAAGAAGCCGTTTAGTAAGACTGTTCTTGTGAGATTTGCAAATGATATTTGGAAGCCCATACAGGGCTATGGCGAAAAAGGAAATATCTTCAGTTAAAAACTGCAAAGAAGCTTTCTGAGAAATTGCTTTGTTGTCTGTTAATTCATCTCACAGCGTTACAGCTTTCCCCTCAAGAAGCCTTTCGCTAAGACTGTTCTTGTGGAATTTGCAAAGTGATATTTGGAAGCCCATAGAGCTATGGTGAAAAAGGAAATATCCAAAGATAAAAACTAAAAAGAAGCTTTCAGAGAAACTGCTTTGTGTTCTGTTAATTCATCTCACAGAGTTACAGTTTCACCCTCAAGATGCCTTTCGCTAAGACTGTTCTTGTAGAATTTGCAAAGTGATATTTGGGAGCCCATAGTGGGCTATGGTGAAAAAGGAAATATCTTCAATTAAAACCTGAAAAGAAGCTTTCTGAGAAACTGCTCTGTGTTCTGTTAATTCATCTCACAGTGTTACAGTTTTCCCCTCAAGAAGCCATTCACTAAGAATGCTTTTCTGGAATTTGCAAAGTGATATTTGGAAGCCAATAGAGGGCTATGGTGAAAAAGGATATATCTTCCGTTAAAAACTGAAAAGATGCTTTCTGAGAAACTGCTTTGTGTTGTGTTAATTCATCGCACAGAGTTACAGCTTTCCCCTAAAGAAGACTTTCACTAAAACTGCTCTTGTGGAATTCTCAAAGTGATATTTGGAAGCCCATAGAGGGCTATGGTGAGAATGAAATATCTTCAGCTAAAAACTGCAAAGAAGATTTCTCAGAAACTCCTTTGTGTTCTGTTAATTCATCTCACAGAGTTACAGTTTTCCCCTCAGGAAACCGTTCACTAAGACTGTTCTTGTGAAATTTGCAAAGTTATATTTGGAAGCCCATAGACGTCTATGGTGAAAGAGGAAGTATCCTAAGATAAAAAATGAAAAGAAGCTTTCTAAGAAACTGCTTTGTATTCTGTTAATTCATCTCACAGAGTTACAGCTTTTTCTTCAAGAAGCCTTTCGCTAAGGCTGTTCTGTGGAATTTTCAAAGTCATATTTTTAAGCCCATATAGGACTGCGGTGAAAAAGGAAATATCCTAAGATAAAAAATAAAAAGAAACTTTATGAGAAATTGTTTTGTTTTCTGTTAATTCATCTCACAGAGTTATTGCTTTCCCCTCAAGAAGCTTTTCGCTAAGACTATTCTTGTGGAATTTGCAAAATGATATTTGGAAGCCCTTAGAGGGCTATGGCGAAAAAGGAAATATCTTCAGTTAAAAACTGCAAAGAAGCTTTCTGAGAAATTGCTTTGTTGTCTGTTAATTCATCTCACAGCGTTACAGCTTTCCCCTCAAGAAGCCTTTCGCTAAGACTGTTCTTGTGGAATTTGCAAAGTGATATTTGGAAGCCCATAGAGCTATGGTGAAAAAGGAAATATCCAAAGATAAAACTAAAAGAAGCTTTCAGAGAAACTGCTTTGTGTTCTGTTAATTCATCTCACAGAGTTACAGTTTCACCCTCAAGATGCCTTTCGCTAAGACTGTTCTTGTAGAATTTGCAAAGTGATATTTGGGAGCCCATAGTGGGCTATGGTGAAAAAGGAAATATCTTCAATTAAAACCTGAAAAGAAGCTTTCTGAGAAACTGCTCTGTGTTCTGTTAATTCATCTCACAGTGTTACAGTTTTCCCCTCAAGAAGCCATTCACTAAGAATGCTTTTCTGGAATTTGCAAAGTGATATTTGGAAGCCAATAGAGGGCTATGGTGAAAAAGGATATATCTTCCGTTAAAAACTGAAAAGAAGCTTTCTGAGAAACTGCTTTGTGTTGTGTTAATTCATCGCACAGAGTTACAGCTTTCCCCTAAAGAAGACTTTCACTAAAACTGCTCTTGTGGAATTCTCAAAGTGATATTTGGAAGCCCATAGAGGGCTATGGTGAAAATGAAATATCTTCAGCTAAAAACTGCAAAGAAGATTTCTGAGAAACTCCTTTGTGTTCTGTTAATTCATCTCACAGAGTTACAGTTTTCCCCTCAGGAAACCGTTCACTAAGACTGTTCTTGTGAAATTTGCAAAGTTATATTTGGAAGCCCATAGACGTCTATGGTGAAAGAGGAAGTATCCTAAGATAAAAAATGAAAAGAAGCTTTCTAAGAAACTGCTTTGTATTCTGTTAATTCATCTCACAGAGTTACAGCTTTTTCTTCAAGAAGCCTTTCGCTAAGGCTGTTCTTGTGGAATTTGCAAAGTCATATTTTTAAGCCCATATAGTTCTGCGGTGAAAAAGGAAATATCCTAAGATAAAAAATAAAAAGAAACTTTATGAGAAATTGTTTTGTTTTCTGTTAATTCATCTCACAGAGTTATTGCTTTCCCCTCAAGAAGCTTTTCGCTAAGACTATTCTTGTGGAATTTGCAAAATGATATTTATAATCCCATAGAGGGCTACGATGAAAAAGGAAATATCCTAAGATAAGAACTGAAAAGAAGCTTTCTGAGAAACTGCTTTGTGTTCTGTTAATTCATCTCACAGAGTTACAGCTTTCCCCTCAAGAAGCCGTTCACTAAGACTGTTCTTCTAAAATTTTCAAAGTGATATTTGGAAACCCATAGAGGGCTTTGGTGAAAAAGGAAATATCTTCAGTTAAAAACTGGAAAGAAACTTTCTGAGGAACTGCTTTGTGTTCTGATAATTCATCTCACAGTGTTACAGCTTTCCCCTCAAGAAGCTTTGCGCTAAGACTGTTCTTATGGAATTTGCAAAGTGAAATTTGGAAGACCATAGAGGGCTACGGTGAAAAAGGAAATATTTTCAGTTAAAAACTGTAGAGAAGGTTTCTGAGAAACTGCTTTGTGATCTGCTAATTCATCTCACAGAGTTACAGATTTTCTCTAAAGAAGCCTTTCGCTAAGATTGTTCTTGAGACATTTCCAAAGTGATATTTGGAAGCCCGAGGAGGGCAATGGTGACAATGAAATATCCTCCGTTAAAAACTGGAAAGAAGCTTTCTGAGAAACTGCTTTGTGTTCTGTTAATTCATCTTACAGAGTTACAGCTTTTCCCTCAGGAAACCGTTTACTAAGACTGTTCTTGTGAAATTTGCAAAGTGATATTTGGAATCCCTTAGAGGGCTATGGTGAAAAAGAAAATATCTTAAGCTAAAAACTGCCAAGAAGCTTTCTGAGAAACTGCTTTGTGTTCTGTTAATTCATCTTACAGAGTTACAGATTTTCCCTCAGGAAACCGTTTACTAAGACTGTTCTTTTGGAATTTGAAAAGTGATATTTGGAAGCCCATAGAGAGCAATGGTGAAAAAGGAAATATCTTCAGTTAAAACGGGATAGAAGCTTTCCGGGCAACTGCTCTGTGTTCTGTTAATTCATCTCACAGAGTTACAGCGTTCTCCTCAAGAAGCCTTTTGCTAAGACTGTTCTTGTGGAATTTGAAGAGTGATATTTGGAAGGCCATAGAGGGCTATGGTGAAAAAGGAAATATCTTCAGTTAAAACGGGATAGAAGCTTTCCGGGCAACTGCTCTGTGTTCTGTTAATTCATCTCACAGAGTTACAGCGTTCTCCTCAAGAAGCCTTTTGCTAAGACTGTTCTTGTGGAATTTGAAGAGTGATATTTGGTAGCCCATAGAGGGCAATGGTGAAAAAGGAAATATCTTCCGTTAAAAACTGGAAGGAAGCTTTCTGAGAAACTGCTTTGTGTTCTGTGAATTCATCTCACAGATTTACAGCTTTCCCCTCAAGGAGCCTTTCACTAAGACTGTTCTTGTGGAATTTGAAAAGTGATATTTGGAAGCCCATAGAGGGCAATGGTGAAAAAGGAAATATCTTCCGTTAAAAACTTGAAAGAAGCTTTCTGAGAAACTACTTTATGTTCTGTTAATCCATCTCACAGAGTTACATCTTTCCCCTCAAGAAGCCTTTCGCTAAGACTGTTCCTGTGGAATTTGCAAAGTGATATTTGGAAGCCCATTGGGGGCAATGGTGAAAAAGAAAGTATCTTCTGTTAAAAACTCGAAAAAATCTTTCTGATTACAGCTTTCCCCTCAAGAAGCCTTTCTCTTAGACTGTTCTTGTGGAAATTGCAAAGTGATATTTGAAAACTCATAGACGTCTATGGTGAAAAATGAAACATCTTCAGTAAAAACTGGAAAGAAGCTTCCTGAGAAACTGCTTTGTGTTCTGTTAATTCATCTCCCTGAGTTACAGCTTTCCCCTCAAGAAGCCTTTCGCTAAGACTGTTCTTGTGGGATTTGGAAAGTGATATTTAGAAGACCATAGAGGGCTATGGTGAAAAAGGAAATATCTTCCGTTAAAAACTGGAAGGAAGCTTTCTGAGAAACTGCTTTGTGTTCTGTTAATTCATCTCACAGAAATACAGCTTTCCCCTCAAGAAGCCTTTCGCTAAGACTGTTCTTGTGGCATTTGCAAAGTGATATTTGGAAGCCCATAGAGTGCTATGGTGAAAAAGGAAATATCTTCCGTTAAAAACTGGAAAGAAGCTTTCTGAGAAACTGCTTTGTGTTCTTTTAATTCATTTCCCAGAGTTACAGCTTTCCCCTCAAGAAGCCTTTTGCTAACACTATTCTTGTGGAATTTGCAAAGTGATATTTGGAAGCCCATAGAGGTCTACGGTGAAAAAGGAAATATCCTAAGATGAAAACTGAAAAGAAACTTTCTCAGAAACTGCTTTGTGTTCTGCTAATTCATCTCACAGAAATACAGCTTTCCCCTCAAGAAGCCTTTCGCTAAGACTGTTCTTGTGGAATATGCAAAGTGACATTTGGAAGTCCATAGAGGGCTATGGTGAAAAAGGAAATATCTTCAGTTCAAAACTGGAAAGAAGCTTTCTGAGAAACTGCACTCTGTTCTGTTAATTGGTCTCACAGAGTTACAGCTATCTCCTCAAGAAGCCTTTCGCTAAGACTGTTCTTATGGAATTTGAAGAGTGATATTTGGAAGCCCATAGAGGGCAATGGAGAAAAAGGAAATATCTTCAGGTAAAAATTGGAAAGAAGCTTTCTGAGAAACTGCACTCTGTTCTGTTAATTCGTCTCACAGAGTTACAGCTTTCCCCTCAAGAAGCCTTTCGCTAAGACTGTTCTTTTGGAATTTGAAAAGTGATATTTGGAATCCCATAGAGGGCAATGGTGAAAAAGGAAATATCTTCAGTTAAAAACTGAAAAGAAGCTTTCTGACAAACTGCACTTGTTCTGTTAATTCGTCTCACAGAGTTACAGCTTTCCCCTCAAGAAGCCTTTCGCTAAGACTGTTCTTGTGGAATTTGAAAAGTGATATTTGGAAGCCCATAGAGGGCAATGGTGAAAAAGGAAATATCTTCAGTTAAAACTGGAAAGAAGCTTTCGGGGAAACTGCTCTGTGTTCTGTTAATTCATGTCACAGAGTTACAGCTTTCCCCTCAAGAAGCCTTTCGCTAAGACTGTTCTTGTGGAATTTGAAGAGTGATATTTGGAAGCCCATAGAGGGCAATGGTGAAAAAGGAAACATCTTCAGTTTAAAACTGGAAAGAAGCTTTCTGAGAAACTGCACTCTGTTCTGTTAATTCATCTCACAGAGTTACAGCTTTCCCCTCAAGAAGCCTTTCGCTAAGACTGTTCTTGTGGAATTTGCAAAGCGATATTTGGAAGCCCATGGAGGGCTATGGTGAAAAAGGAAATATCTTCAGTTAAAAAGTGAAAAGAAGCTTTCTGACAAACTGCACTCTGTTCTGTTAATTCATCTCACGGAGTTACAGCTTTCCCCTCAAGAAGCCTTTCGCTAAACCTGTTCTTGTGGAACTTGAAGAGTGATATTTGGTAGCCCCTAGAGGGCAATGGTGAAAAAGGAAACATCTTCAGTTTAAAACTGGAAAGAAGCTTTCTGAGAAACTGCATTCTGTTCTGTTTATTCATCTCACAGAGTTACAGCTTTCCCCTCAAGAAGCCTTTCGCTAAGACTGTTCTTGTGGAATTTGCAAAGTGATATTTGGAAGTCCCTAGAGGGCTATGGTGAAAAAGGAAATATCTTCCGTTAAAAACTGGAAAGAAGCTTTCTGACAAACTGCACTCTGTTCTGTTAATTCATCTCACGGAGTTACAGCTTTCCCCTCAAGAAGCCTTTCGCTAAACCTGTTCTTGTGGAACTTGAAGAGTGATATTTGGTAGCCCCTAGAGGGCAATGGTGAAGAAGGAAATATCTTCAGTTAAAAACTGGAAAGAAGCTTTCTGAGAAACTGCTTTGTGTTCTGTGAATTCATCTCACAGAGTTACAGCTTTCCCCTCAAGAAGCCTTTCGCTAAGACTGTTCTTGTGGAATTTGAAGAGTGATATTTGGAAGCCCATAGAGGGCTATGGTGAAAAAGGAAATATCTTCCGTTAAAAATTCTAAAGAAGCTTTCTAAGAAACTGCTTTGTGTTCTGTAAATTCATCTCACAGAGTTATAGCTTTCCCCTGCAGAAGCCTTTCGCTAAGACTGTTCGTGTGGAATTTGCAAAGTGATATTTGGAAGCCCATAGAGAGCTATGGTGAAAAAGGAAATATCCTATGATAAAAACTAAAGAGAAGCTATCTGAGAAATTGCTTTGTCTTCTGTTAATTTATCTCACAGAGTTACTGCTTTCCCCTCAAGAACCTTTTCGCTAAGAGTGTTCTTGTGTAACTTGCAAAGTGATATTTGGAAGCCCATAGAGGGCTATGGTGAAAAAGGAAATATCTTCAGTTAAAAACTGGAAAGAAGCTTTCTGAGAAGCTGCTTTGTGTTCTGTTAATTCATCTCACAGAGTTACAGCTTTCCGCACAAGAAGCCTTTCGCTAAGACTTTTCTTGGGAATTTGCAAAGTGATATTTGAAAGCCCATAGAGGGCTAGGGTGATAAGGGAAGTATCTTCAGTTAAAAACTGAAAAAACGCTTTCTGAGAAACTGCTCTGTGTTCTGTTAATTCATCTCACACAGTTACAGCTTTCCCCACAAGAAGCCATTCGCTAAGACTGTTCTTGTGGAATTTGCAAAGGGGTATTTAGAAGCCCATAGAGGGCTATGGTGAAAAAGGAAATAACTTCTGTTAAAAACTGGAAAGAAGCTTTCTGAGAAAATGCTTTGTGTTCCGATAATTCATCTCTCAGAGTTACAGCTTTCCCCTCAAGAAGCCTTTCGCTATGACTGTTCTTGTGGGATTTGCAATGTGATATTTGGAAGCCCATAGAGGGCTATGGTGAAAAAGGAAATATCCTAAGATAAAAACTGAAAAGAAGCATTCGGAGATACTGCTTTGTGTTCTGTAAATTCAACTCAGATTTACAGCTTTCCCCTCAAGAAGCCTTTCGCGAAGGCTGTTGTTGTGGAATTTGCAAAGTGA
>JAKFHT010000115.1:0-86689 GCA_023783455.1 Erythrocebus patas | reverse complement strand
TTTGCAGTTTGAAACTCCATGGACAGATTCTGAAGGGACATTTTGGAGCACATTCAGGCCTGTGGTGAAAAAGAAATATCTTCAGATAAAAACTGGAGAGAAGCTTTCAGAAACTGCTCTGTCATGAATTCCACTCACAGTTAAGCTTCTGTTTTCATTGAGCAGTTTGAAATCACTGTTTCTGTGGAACTGAAAGGACATTTGGGAAGCTCTTAAGAATATGCTGAAAAGAAATACCCTGATAAAACCAGAAGAAGCTTTCAGAAACTGCTCTCTGACGTGTGCATTCATTTCAGAGAGTTAAAGCTTCTATTGCCCAGTTTGGAAACTGTCTTTGAGGAATCTGTGAAGGATATTAAGTGGTGCCGGAGGCTTGTGTCCAGCTCTAAGTTTCTTTTTTCAGCTTGGTCCTTTCTGCTGTTAATACTTTCAACTGTATCATAAAATTCTTGTAGTGAGTTGCTCAGCTCTAGAAGATTAGTTTGGTTCTTTCTTAAAATGGCTATTTCATTTTTCATCTCTTGTATTATTTCACTGGATTCCTTAGATTTCTTGGATTGAGTTTCAACTTTTTCCTGAATCTTGGTGGTCTCAGTTGCCACTCAGATTCTGTATTCTATGTCTGTCATTTCAACAATTTCAGTTTAGCTAACAGCCATTGCTCAGGACCTAGTCTTCTTGTTTGGAGGTAAGAAGGCACTCTAAATTTTAGAGTTTCCAAAGTCCTTGCACTGGTTCTTTCTCATCTGTGTGGGCTGATGTTCCTTTAATGTTTGTAGTTTTCCTTTAAATGGGGCTTTCTGCTTTTATATTCTTTGACGACCTTGAGTGTTTGACCGTGGTATAAGTCTTGTTTTGTCAATGGCTTCGATTCTGCATGATGTCAGGTTGCCAAGCCTCAACTCAACACTCCTGGGGTGCATGCTCTAACCCTGTGGTGTTGGGTCCAGGCCTGTGGCTTTTATTCTCTGACCCCTCAAGGTTAAGTACCTGCTGTGCTGGAGGAACTGGTGTTTCCAGTCCACTGGCAAAAACACTTTGATGGAGGATACTGGCAAAAGTGGGGTGGCAGCGAGGCAGCAGTGATTCCTACATGCACAAGCCAGCAATTAGTTGGCAGTGAAGTCATCACACATGTCAATGTTGGTGAAGCAGCAGAAGGAGGCTAGAGATGAGTGCATGCCAGGGATTGCATGCCAGTAACGGCCCACCAGTGAAAGTACTCCAGCTAATAGGCATTATCTGCTGGCAAAAGAGTTATGGCAGTGGCTGCTGGCAACTGCCTCAGCTGAGCAGCCAAGGCCACAATTGCAAGTAGATGTGGCCACGCAGGTACTCTGGGATAGGCCAGCAGACAGGGGGACATTACCCATCTCACAGGCTAGATAGCCCTGCTATGTCCAGGTCCAGCAGCCAACAAAAGCTAAAGCCACCTAGAGGAGTATGGCAAGACTTGTGAGGTGAGCACCCATGGCTATGCACCACTGCATCCGTTCCCATGCCAAACCTTCTGGGGTCCATGCAGACAGTTCCGTCTCTGCCAACTCTCTGGGCAGTTCTTTTTGCCATCTGAAATATCCATGGTGACTGTGTGGTTTCCTGCAGCTAGGATTCTTAAATATTTCTCATTTTCTAATATAATCATGAAAGCTATATATTTCTTTTAAAAAGTCTTACCATTTCATCTATCAAATTTCGATATGTTGTGTTTTCATTATATTTCTGCTCTATGAAAGACACTTGAGAAAAAAATAAGCCACATACTAGGAGAAAATCATTTCAAAACACTTATATAGTATCTAAAATACACAAATAATTTTTAAACCTGAAGAATAATAAAATAACCCAATTTTAAAATGGGGTGGAGACCTAAATATATATCTCAATAAAGAAGATATACAGATGACAAATAAACATATAAAAAAGATGATCAACCTCACATGTAATTTTGGAACTGCAAATCAAAACAACAATTAGGAGGCTGGTCTCGAACTCCTGGCCTCAAGACATCTGCCTGCCTTGGCCGCCCAAACTGCTGGGATTATGGGCATGAGCCACCACACTCAGCCTTTATACATATTTTTCACAACTTTTATTAGAACAGGCTGAAATTTAATGAGCTAAGTGTCAAAGCTAAGAACTTCAAAAAAGAGGGAGCAAGATGGCCGAATAGGAACAGCTCCAGTCTCCAACTCCCAGCGCGAGCGACACAGAAGACCGGTGATTTCTGCATTTTCAACTGAGGTACTGGGTTCATCTCACTGGGAGTGCCAGATAATCGGTGCTGGTCAGCTGCTGCAGCCCGACCAGCGAGAGCTTGAAGCAGGGCGAGGCATTGCTCACCTGGGAAAGCGCAAGGGGAAGGGAATCCTTTTCCTAGCCAGGGAACTGAGACACACAACACCTGGAAAATCGGGTAACTCCCACCCCAATACTGCGCTTTAAGCAAACAGGCACACCAGGAGATCATATCCCACACCTGGCCGGGAGGGTCCACACCCCGAGCCTCCCTCATTGCTAGCACAGCAGTCTGTGATCTACCGGCAAGGCAGCAGGCTGGGGAGGCGCCCGCCATTGCTGAGGCTTAAGTAGGTAAACAAAGCTGCTGGGAAGCTCGAACTGGGTGGAGCTCACAGCAGCTCAAGGAAACCTGCCTGTCTCTGTAGACTCCACCTCTGGGGACAGGGCACAGTAAACAATAACAAGCAGAAACCTCTGCAGGCATGGCGACTCTGTCTGACAGCTTTGAAGAGGCAGTGGATCTCCCAACACGGAGGTTGAGATCTGAGAAGGGACAGACTGCCTGCTCAAGTGGGTCCCTGACCCCTGAGTAGCCTAACTGGGAGACATCCCCACTAGGGGCAGTCTGACACCCCACACCTCACAGGGTGGAGTACACCCCTGAGAGGAAGCTTCCAAAGCAAGAATCAGACAGGTACACTCGCTGTTCAGCAATATTCTATCTTCTGCAGCCTCTGCTGCTGATACCCAGGCAAACAGGGTCTGGAGTGGACCTCAAGCAATCTCCAACAGACCTACAGCTGAGGATCCTGACTGTTAGAAGGAAAACTATCAAACAGGAAGGACACCTACACCAAAACCCCATCAGTACATCACCATCATCAAAGACCAGAGGCAGATAAAACCACAAAGATGGGGAAAAGCAGGGCAGAAAAGCTGGAAATTCAAAAATAAGGCGCATCTCCCCGCAAAGGAGCGCAGCTCATCGCCAGCAACGGATCAAAGCTGGAGAATGACTTTGACGAGATGAGAGAAGAAGGCTTCAGTCCATCAAATTTCTCAGAGCTAAAGGAGGAATTACGTACCCAGCGCAAAGAAACTAAAAATCTTGAAAAAAAGTGGAAGAATTGATGGCTAGAGTAATTAATGCAGAGAAGGTCATAAACGAAATGAAAGAGATGAAAACCATGACACGAGAAATACGTGACAAATGCACAAGCTTCAGTAACCGACTCGATCAACTGGAAGAAAGAGTATCAGCGATTGAGGATCAAATGAATGAAATGAAGCGAAGAGAAACCAAAAGAAAAAGAAGAAAAGAAATGAACAAAGCCTGCAAGAAGTATGGGATTATGTAAAAAGACCAAATCTACGCCTGATTGGGGTGCCTGAAAGTGAGGGGAAAATGGAACCAAGTTGGAAAACACTCTTCAGGATATCATCCAGGAGAACTTCCCCAACCTAGTAGGGCAGGCCAACATTCAAATCCAGGAAATACAGAGAACGCCACAAAGATACTCCTCGAGAAGAGCAACCCAAGACACATAATTGCCAGATTCACCAAAGTTGAAATGAAGGAAAAATCTTAAGGGCAGCCAGAGAGAAAGGTCGGGTTACCCACAAAGGGAAGCCCATCAGACTAACAGCAGATCTCTCGGCAGAAACTCTTCAAGCCAGAAGAGAGTGGGGCCAATATTCAACATTCTTAAAGAAAAGAATTTTAAACCCAGAATTTTATATCCAGCCAAACTAAGTTTCATAAGTGAAGGAGAAATAAAATCCTTTACAGATAAGCAAATGCTTAGAGATTTTGTCACCACTAGGCCTGCCTTACAAGAGACCCTGAAGGAAGCACTAAACATGGAAAGGAACAACCGTACCAGCCATTGCAAAACATGCCAAAATGTAAAGACCATCAAGGCTAGGAAGAAACTGCATCAACTAACGAGCAAAATAACCAGTTAATATCATAATGGCAGGATCAAGTTCACACATATTAACCTTAAATGTAAATGGACTAAATGCTCCAATTAAAAGACACAGACTGGCAAACTGGATAAAGAGTCAAGACCCATCAGTCTGCTGTATTCAGGAGACCCATCTCACATGCAGAGACATACATAGGCTCAAAATAAAGGGATGGAGGAAGATTTACCAAGCAAATGGAGAACAAAAAAGCGGGGTTGCAATACTAGTCTCTGATAAAACAGACTTTAAACCATCAAAGATCAAAAGAGACAAAGAAGGCCATTACATAATGGTAAAGGGATCAATTCAACAGGAAGAGCTAACTATCCTAAATATATATGCACCCAATACAGGAGCACCCAGATTCATAAAGCAAGTCCTTAGAGACTTACAAAGAGACTTAGACTCCCATACAATAATAATGGGAGACTTCAACACTCCACTGTCAACATTAGACAGATCAACGAGACAGAAAGTTAACAAGGATATCCAGGAATTGAACTCATCTCTGCAGCAAGCAGACCTAATAGACATCTATAGAACTCTCCACCCCAAATCAACAGAATATACATTCTTCTCAGCACCACATCGTACTTACTCCAAAATTGACCACGAATTGGAAGTAAAGCACTCCTCAGCAAATGTACAAGAACAGAAATTATAACAAACTGTCTCTCAGACCACAGTGCAATCAAACTAGAACTCAGGACTAAGAAACTCAATCAAAACCGCTCAACTACATGGAAACTGAACAACCTGCTCCTGAATGACTACTGGGTACATAACGAAATGAAGGCAGAAATAAAGATGTTCTTTGAAACCAATGAGAACAAAGATACAACATACCAGAATCTCTGGGACACATTTAAAGCAGTGTGTAGAGGGAAATTTATAGCACTAAATGCCCACAAGAGAAAGCAGGAAAGATCTAAAATTGACACTCTAACATCGCAATTAAAAGAACTAGAGAAGCAAGAGCAAACACATTCAAAGCTAGCAGAAGGCAAGAAATAACTAAGATCAGAGCAGAACTGAAGGAGATAGAGACACAAAAACCCTCCAAAAATCAATGAATCCAGGAGTTGGTTTTTGAAAAGATCAACAAAATTGACAGACCACTAGCAAGACTAATAAAGAAGAAAAGAGAGAAGAATCAAATAGACGCAATAAAAATGATAAAGGGATATCACCACCGACCCCACAGAAATACAAACTACCATCAGAGAATACTATAAACACCTCTACGCAAATAAACTGGAAAATCTAGAAGAAATGGATAATTTCCTGGACACTTACACTCTTCCAAGACTAAACCAGGAAGAAGTTGAATCCCTGAATAGACCAATAGCAGGCTCTGAAATTGAGGCAATAATTAATAGCCTACCAACCAAAAAGTCCAGGACCAGATGGATTCACAGCTGAATTCTACCAGAGGTACAAGGAGGAGCTGGTACCATTCCTTCTGAAACTATTCCAATCAATAGAAAAGAGGGAATCCTCCCTAACTCATTTTATGAGGCCAACATCATCCTGATACCAAAGCCTGGCAGAGACACAACAAAAAAGAGAATTTTAGACCAATATCCCTGATGAACATCGATGCAAAAATCCTCAATAAAATACTGGCAAACCGGATTCAGCAGCACATCAAAAGCTTATCCACCATGATCAAGTGGGCTTCATCCCTGGGATGCAAGGCTGGTTCAACATTCGCAAATCAATAAACATAATCCAGCATATAAACAGAACCAAAGACAAGAACCACATGATTATCTCAATAGATGCAGAAAAGGCTTTTGACAAAATTCAACAGCCCTTCATGATAAAAGCAGCTCAATAAATTCGGTATTGATGGAGCGTGCCTCAAAATAATAAGAGCTATTTATGACAAACCCACAGCCAATATCATACTGAATGGGCAAAACTGGAAAAATTCCTTTGAAAACTGGCACAAGACAGGGATGCCCTCTCACCACTCCTATTCAACATAGTGTTGGAAGTTCTGGCTAGGGCAATCAGGCAAGAGAAAGAAATCAAGGGATTCAGTTAGGAAAAGAAGAAGTCAAATTGTCCCTGTTTGCAGATGACATGATTGTATATTTAGAAAACCCCATTGTCTCAGCCCAAAATCTCCTTAAGCTGATAAGCAACTTCAGCAAAGTCTCAGGATACAAAATTAATGTGCAAAATCACAAGCATTCTTATACACCAGTAACAGACAAACAGAGAGCCAAATCATGAATGAACTTCCATTCACAATTGCTTCAAAGAGAATAAAATACCTAGGAATCCAACTTACAAGGGATGTAAAGGACCTCTTCAAGGAGAACTACAAACCACTGCTCAGTGAAATAAAAGAGGACACAAACAAATGGAAGAACATACCATGCTCATGGATAGGAAGAATCAATATCGTGAAAATGGCCATACTGCCCAAGGTAATTTATAGATTCAATGCCATCCCCATCAAGCTACCAATGAGTTTCTTCACAGAATTGGAAAAACTGCTTTAAAGTTCATATGGAACCAAAAAGAGCCCATCTCCAAGACAATCCTAAGTCAAAAGAACAAAGCTGGAGGCATCACGCTACCTGACTTCAAACTATACTACAAGGCTACAGTAACCAAAACAGCATGGTACTGGTACCAAAACAGAGATATAGACCAATGGAACAGAACAGAGTCCTCAGAAATAATACCACACATCTACAGCCATCTGATCTTTGACAAACCTGAGAGAAACAAGAAATGGGGAAAGGATTCCTATTTAATAAATGGTGCTGGGAAAATTGGCTAGCCATAAGTAGAAAGCTGAAACTGGATCCTTTCCTTACTCCTTATACGAAAATTAATTCAAGATGGATTAGAGACTTAAATGTTAGACCTAATACCATAAAAATCCTAGAGGAAAACCTAGGTAGTACCATTCAGGACATAGGCATGGGCAAAGACTTCATGTCTAAAACACCAAAAGCAACGGCAGCAAAAGCCAAAATTGACAAATGGGATCTCATTAAACTAAAGAGCTTCTGCACAGCAAAAGAAACTACCATCAGAGTGAACAGGCAACCTACAGAATGGGAGAAAATTTTGCAATCTACTCATCTGACAAAGGGCTAATATCCAGAACCTACAAAGAACTCAAACAAATTTACAAGAAAAACAAACAACCCCATCAAAAGTGGGCAAAGGATATGAACAGACATTTCTCAAAAGAAGACATTCATACAGCCAACAGACACATGAAAAATGCTCATCATCACTGGCCATCAGAGAAATGCAAATCAAAACCACAATGAGATACCATCTCACACCAGTTAGAATGGCGATCATTAAAAGTCAGGAAACAACAGGTGCTGGAGAGGATGTGGAGAAATAGGAACACTTTTACACTGTTGGTGGGATTGTAAACTAGTTCAACCATTATGGAAAACAGTATGGCGATTCCTCAAGGATCTAGAACTAGATGTACCATATGACCCAGCCATCCCATTACTGGGTATATACCCAAAGGATTATAAATCATGCTGCTATAAAGACACATGCACACGTATGTTTATTGCAGCACTATTCACAATAGCAAAGACTTGAATCAACCCAAATGTCCATCAGTGACAGATTGGATTAAGAAAATGTGGCACATATACACCATGGAATACTATGCAGCCATAAAAAGGATGAGTTTGTGTCCTTTGTAGGGACATGGATGCAGCTGGAAACCATCATTCTTAGCAAACTATCACAAGAACAGAAAACCAAACACCGCATGTTCTCACTCATAGGTGGGAACTGAACAATGAGATCACTTGGACTCGGAAGGGGAACATCACACACGGGCCTATCATGGGGAGGGGGGAGAGGATTGCACTGGGGTTATACCTGATGTAAATGACGAGTTGATGGGTGCTGACGAGTTGATGGCTGTAGCACACCATCATGGCACAAGTATACATATGTAACAAACCTGCACGTTATGCACATGTACCCTAGAACTCAAAGTATAATAATAAAAAATAAAAATAAATAAAAAAATAAAAAAATTTAAAAAATACAAAAAAAAAAAACCAAAAACAAAACAACAATTAGATTCCATTACACCCTTATTAGACTGGTTAAAATCCATAACAATAAAATATAAAATAGTAGCTAGAATGTGGATAACTGGAAGACTCATTTATTGTTGGTGGAAATGTAAAATGCTATGGTCACTTTCAAAGATATTTTGGTAGTATTTTACAAAACTAAACATATCCTTACCACAGAATCTAGCAATCACACGCCTTATGTATGTACCTAAATGAGTTAAAAATTTATGTCCACACAAAACCCTGCACATGAATGTTTATAGCAGATTTATTCATTATTGGTAAAACATGAAAGCAACCTAAATATACTTCAGTGGGTGAAAGGATAAACTGCAGAACATCAATAAAATGGAATATTATTCAGCAATAAGAAAATTTACCACTAAGCCACAAAATGACATGAATGAACCTTAAATAAATATTGTTACATGAAAGAGGCCAGCCTGAAAAGGCTATATATTGTATGATTCTAAAAATATTTCATTTTGAAAAAGGTAAAACTATAGAGACAGTAACAATATTGTCTTTTAACAGCTCCAGCATAGGAGAAAGAAAGAAATAGGTGTTGCACAAGGAATTTTAGGATAGCGAAACTATTCTGTAAGATACTTTAATGACAGATACATGTAATTATACACTTGTGAAAACCGGTAAAATATACAATACACAGATTGAGACCTAATGTGAACTATGTAATTTAGTTAATAATAATATATCAATATTGGCTCACAAATTTTAAGAAATGTGCCACACTAATAAAATATGTTAATAATAGAGGAACCCACAACTAACATAATGCTCAATGGTGAAAGACTAACATCATTCCTATAAGATCAGGAAGAAGACAGGATGCATACTTTTGCCATTTCTATTCAACACAGTATTAGGGGTTATAGCCCCAGCAATTAGGCAAGAAAAAGGACATTTAAAAGATCCATATTGGAAAAAATAAGCAAAATTATCTCTTTAGTAGATAACATAATCTTATATGTAGAATACCCCAAAGATTCCACAAAAACATGTTTGAACTATTAAATGCAGAAAATTTGGAGTAATCATTTGCATTTCTATATAGTTACATTCTCTGAAAAGAAAATAAAACAACTCTATTTACAGTAGCATCAAAAAATAAAATACTTAGGGATAACTTAATAAAAAAGGTGGACTCGTACACTACAAACATAAAAATTTGTGAAAAAAAATTAAAGAAGATATAATCAAATAGAGAGATATTCCATGTTCATAAATGGGAAGAATTAATATTGTTAAGATGGCAATATTACCTGAAGTTATCTATAGATTCAATGAAATCTTTATCAAATTTCCAAAGCAATTTTTGCAGCAGTACAAAAGTCCATCCTAAAATTCATATAAAATCTCAACGGATCCCCAAATAGCCAGAACAATGTTTAACAAGAAGAATAAAGTTGGAATACTCACGCTTCCTGATTTCAAAACTTACCACAAAGGTACACTAATCGAAACAATGTGCTATGGCCATAAAGACATAAATAGAACAATAAAATAGAGTAGAAATAAACCATTGCACATATAGACAAATGATTTTGAACAATGGTCCCAAGACCATGCAGTGGTAAGTAAGCACCATTTAACAAATGACGCTGGAAAACTGGATACATAAATGCAAAATAAAAAAATTGACCCTACTTTGCACCACATACAAAAATGAACTCAAAATTGATCAAAGACATAACAGCTAAAGCTATATAACTCTTAGAAAAAAACACAGGAAAAAAAGCCTCATGACATTGGACTTGGAGATGATTTCTTGAACATGACACCAAAAGCATGGATAGCAAAAAAAAAAAAAAAAGTTTAACTGTATCAAAATTAAAAAATGTTATGCATCAAGAGACACTATCAATATAGTAAAATTCAAACAGTTTGAAGATTTCTCAAAATCTAAAAATAAAATTACCATTCAACACAGCAATCCCATTACTGGGTATATCCAAAAAAATATAAATTATTCTTCAAAAAGATACCTGCATTCATATGTCTATTGCAGCACTATTCACAACGGCAAAGTCATGGAATCAACCTAGAGCCCATCAACGACGGACTGAATAAAGAAAATGTGGTACATATGTGTCATTGAATACTACACACACATAAAAATGATGTCCTTTGCACAACATAGATGCAGCTATAGGCCATTACCCTAAGCAAAGTAATGTAAAAACAGAAAACCAAGTGCCACATGTTCTCACTTATAATTAGAAGCTAAATATTGAGCACACATGGACACAAAGATGGAGACAATAAACACTGGGGATTCCAAGAGAGGGAAAGTATAAGAGGTGGCAAGGATTGCAAAACTACCTATAAGGTACTGTGTTCATTACCTGGGCCATTGGCTCATTAGAAGCCCAAACCTCAGTATCACACAATGTACCCATGTAACAAACCTGCACATGTACTCCATGAATTAGCAATTTAAAATATAGTAAAATAACATCCCACAGAATGGGTGAAAATATTTGGAAATAATATATATATATAAAATGTCTTAGTCTATTCTAGCCTCTATGACAAAATACCATAAACTGGGTAGTTTATAAAAAACATAAATTTATTTCTCACAGTTCTGGAGCCTGGGAAGTCCAGAATCAAGGTGCCAGCAGATTTGGTGTGTGGTGAGGGTTTGCTTCCCAACAGACACCACTTTCTTGCTGTGTCCTCACATGGTGAAAAGGGCAAATAAGCTCCGTCAGGCCTCTTTTATAGGAGCACTAATCCTATTCAAGAGGGCTCTGCCTTCATGACTTAATCACCTCCCAAAGGCTTTACCTCTTAATGCTACCACCTTGGGGGTTAGAATTTCAATGTCTGAATTTGGTGGGTGGGAGGAACAAACATTCAGACAAGAGGATATAATAGATTGATATCTAGAATATACGTTTTAAAATCCTACAACTGAAAAACAACAACAAAAAACAAACAATCCATTTTAAAAGTGGGTAAAGGACTTGAATAAACATTTCTCCAAAGAAGATACACAAGTAACAAACAAGTACGTGAAAACATGCTCAACATAATTAGCCATCAGAGAAATGCAAATCAGAACCACAATGAGTACCACTTTACATCCTTTAAGATGGTAATTATAAAAAGAAAACAAAAAACAACAAATGTTGGTAAGGATGTGGAGAAACTGAAACTCTTATGCATTCTTGGTTGGAATGTAAGGTAATGCAGCCACTGAGGAAAACAGTGTGGTGATTGTTTAAAAAATAAATAAACAAACACAGAATCACCTTATGATCCAGCAATTCCACTGCTGGGGGTATGCCCTAAAGAATTGAAATCAGGGACTGAAATAGTTATTTGTATTCCCTTGTTCATAGCAGTATTATTCACAATAGTCAAAAGGTAGAAGCAAGCAAAATATCCATCGATTAATGAATGGATAAACAAAATGTGGTAGACGCACACATACAAACACACAATAGATTATTCAGCTATAAAAGAAGAAAATTCTACTATCTGATATTGATGAACCTTGGTGACATTGTGTTAACTAAAATAAATCCATCACAAAAGGACAAATATTCATAATTCCATGTTTATCAGATACCCAGCAAAATGAACTGAATTGCATTCCCCCAGAATTCTTATGTTGAAGCCCTAACCCCTAATGTGACAGTATGTGAAGACAGGGCTTTTAGGAGGTAATTCAGGCTAAATGAGGTTATAGGGGTATGAATCCTAATGTGAAAGGATTCGTCCACCTGTAAGAAGAAATACAGTAGAGCTTGCTCTCTTTCTTTCCATTGTGCATGCATCGAGGAAAGAACATGTGAGCACACAGAGAGAAGGCAGCCATCTGTAAGCAAAGAAGAGAGCCCTCACCAGAACCTAATCATGCTGCAACCCTGATTTTAGACTTCCATCTTCTGGGACTGTAAAAAAAATAAAATAAAATCTGTTGTTTAAGCCACCCAGTCTATGGCATTTATGTTAAGACATGCAGACCTGCCTAATATGCTTAGAGTAGTCAAATTCATAAAGACAGAATGTAGAATAGTGATTACCAGGGGCTAGTACCACTACTATGCTGTTTTGATTACTGCAGCCTTATAATATAGTTTGAAGTCAGGTAATGTGATGCCTCTGGCTTTGTTTTTTTATGTTTTCTGTTTGCTTGCTTAAAATTGCTTTGGATATTCAAATTGTCTTTTGGTACTATATTTATTGATTTGTGCAAGTTGAACCAGCTTTGTATCCCAGGAATAAAGCCCTGTTGGATTCAATTTGCTAACATTTTGTAGAGATTTTTGCATCAAGGTTCATCAGGGATATTGACCTGATCTTTTCTTTCCTTTCCTTTCTCCTTTCCTTTTCCCTCTCCTCTCCTCTCTTCTCCTCTTTTCTACCTCCCTCCCTCTCTCTCTCTTTCTTTTTTAAATAAACTTGACCAAAAGACAGTACAAAAACACTGGCATTTGAATGCTGAATGTCACTGTATGCATGAAACTATATATTTTCGGGTAGTGTGAGTTTTTAATATTAAGTCATATTAAACTCTTAAGTCAAATTAAGCAGACCTGGCATTGGCAGTGTAGCCATACCTTTCTGATGCTAGTAAAAACAAAATTGGTGACTTGAAATTAAATTATGCCAACGTTTTGATACACTTGTCTTAAGATATTAATTAAACACTTCAGAACACTGATATGAAGTGTCCAGATTCTCAGATGTCCGTTGTGTGCATTTTGTTTAGTTATGTGTGTGGGTTTTTTTTTTCCAGTGAATGTCTGGCACATTGCAATCCTCAAATATGTGGTTATCTTTGTTGTATTGGTGCAATCAATTACTTGTACATTCAGCAATATCATTTGAGCAAGTAAGTTTTATCAGCAAGCAATATTTTCAGTTAATAAGGTTTCAAAAATCATGTAAAGATTTAAACTTGCTGAATGTAAAGACTGAACCTCAAGTCACTGTAACTTTAGTAATTGCTTATTGTATTAGTTCAGGTTCTAGCACTGCATGTGCTGTGCATATTCTGATTTTATTAAAATAAAAAGTTGAACTGCAAAAAAAAATTTCTGAAAATAGGTTCTCAATATATTTTGTCTTATAAGGTTTCTGCTGAGAAGTCTGCTGCTAGCCTGATGGAGTTCCCTCTGTAAGTGACCTGCCCCTTCTGTCTAGCTGTCTTTTTTTTTTTTTTTTTTTTTTAAATTTATTTATTATTATTAAACTTCAAGTTGTAGGGTACATGTGCACAACGTGCAGGTTTGTTACATATGTATACTTGTGCCATGTTGGTGTGCTGCACCCATCAACCCGTCATTTACATAAGGTATAACTCCCAATGCAATCCTCCCCTCCCCATGATAGGCCCGGTGTGTGATGTTCCCTTCCCGAGTCCAAGTGATCTCATTGTTCAGTTCCCACCTATGAGTGAGAACATGCGGTGTTTGGTTTTCTGTTCTTGTGATAGTTTGCTAAGAATGATGGTTTCCAGCTGCATCCATGTCCCTACAAAGGACACAAACTCATCCTTTTTTATGGCTGCATAGTATTCCATGGTGTATATGTGCCACATTTTCTTAATCCAGTCTGTCACTGATGGACATTTGAGTTGATTCCAAGTCTTTGCTATTGTGAATAGTGCTGCGATAAACATACGTGTGCATGTGTCTTTATAGCAGCATAATTTATAATCCTTTGGGTATATACCTAGTAATGGGATGGCTGGGTCATATGGTACATCTAGTTCTAGATCCTTGAGGAATCGCCATACTGTTTTCCATAATGGTTGAACTAGTTTACAATCCCACCAACAGTGTAAAAGTGTTCCTATTTCTCCACATCCTCTCCAGCACCTGTTGTTTCCTGACTTTTGAATGATCGCCAGTCTAGCTGTCTTTAAGATTTTTTCTTTTGCACTGGCCTTGAGGATGGTTGTCCTTTATAGTATCTGGCTGAAGTTCTCTGTATTTCTTGGATTTGCATGTCAACCTCTCTAGTGAGATTAGACAAATTTTCATGGACTATATCCTCAAATATAGTTTCCAAGTTGCTTATTATCTCTCCTTCTGTGTCAGGAATGCCAGTGAGTCATAGATTTGGTCTCTTTACACGATCCCATTGTTCTTGGAGATTTTGTTCATTTTTCTTCATTTTCCTCTTTATTTTTGTCTGATTGAGTTCACTCAAAGAACTTGTCTTTGAGCTCTCAGATTTCTTCCTCAGCTTGGTTTATTCTGATGTTAATACTTCAGATTGTATTACGAAATTCTTGTAGTGAATTCTGCAGCTCAAAAGTTCAGTTTGGGTCTTTCTTAAAATGGCTTTTTCATCTTTAAGCTCTTGAATCATTTTACTTGAAATCTTTGCTTCCTTGGATTGAGTTACAATTTTCCCATGGATTTCGGTGACCTTTCTTGCCAGCCAGATTCTGAATTCCATATCTATCATTTGAGACATTTCAGGCTGCTTAAGAACCATTGTTGGGGAGCAAGTGGGTCCATTTGGAGGTAAGGGGACACTTTGGCTTTTTTAATTGCCAAAGATCTTGTGCTGATTCTTTCTCTTCTGGGAGGGATGGTGTTATTTTTTTGTGGTTTAAATTGAGTATAGTCACTTGGCTTCATTTTGAGTTTTCAGAAGGCTAATTAAAGTTCTGTACAGAGCCTTTGTTTTTTGTTGACTTCTTATCCTTGATTTTCCAAAGGGTAAAACTAGCAGTGTTTTTTGGTGTTGTGGTTTGGACTGCAATCCAGTAGATGATGCTTGAGAGTAATGGGTGGTAGACAGGTTCATATTCAGTCACGTGACTCCTTTGTTCATCTTTGCATTTGAAGCTGTGCTCTGTGGGATAGGGAGGTGATCTACTCACAGGTCCACTTCTGAGCCTTGAGGGAGCCACCTCAGATCACTAGCACTGTGTCCTCAAATTTTTTTTTTGTTAAGTGTTTCAAGCCATAGGGCTCCTTTGAGCAGAGGTCTGGTAAAGAAATAGGCCACACACTTACCAGGTGATCTTATGTAGAGAGGCATGCCTAGTTACCATGCCAGCCTGCAAACCTAAATGACTCACCTCTCTCAGGTTCCGGAGAGTGTGTGTTCCTCTCCCACTTGAGTGCTGGGCATAGATCCTGGCTCAGCAATCCTGATCCACAGGCTGCAGCCATGGGGCACCAGGAACTACTTGTGGCTTCCTTCTCCAGACTCTGGAGTTTAAATTCTGGGTATTTTGTAAAACTCAGAGGGCTCCCAGCCTGCTGGAATGCACTCAGATGGAGTAAAACACTGAGGTTGGGCATGAGGGCTGTACTCTGAACTTGTTCTTGTGGGTGGCCAGCCAGGAGCCCTGGAAGTGGCTGGCAGCAGGCATGCAAGACAGACATGCCACAGTGTTATGGGAAAGCCAGTCTTTCTTTTTCCCTGGCAGTTATCTGGGGCCAGATCCTCTCAGAGGGAGATGAGGAGCTCTGATAAATGAGTGCTTATGGTCAGGCTCTGCTAGAGCTATCCTGTATACAAAGTCCCTGGCTTTGTGCCTGCTGCAGTTCCATCTCTATCTAATCTCCAGGGAGATCCTCCTGCCAGCTCAAACATTTGTGGAAGGGTGTGGAATCCCGTACAGCTAGGATCTCAGAGGTCCGTGGTGATGGTGAACACTTCCCAAGCTGCTTCACTTGCTCCTTCCCCAGTAGCTATTTGGGGCTAGGAACCAGCCCTAACATTTAGGTACCACATGTAGTGCTCTCAGCTTCCTCCCTCATCAATGTCAGCATCTGCATCTATTCTCTATCCACATTTAACATTTTTTTTCTCCAAAGATCTGTTCAGATTATGCTAGTTTAGCTGAAATGCTAGTCTCTGTATGTGGGAGTGGCCCTTTGCAGCTAAATAAAGATGGCCATCTTGAAACTCCTTCCAATGACCATGTTTCTATCAAAAATTACTCATCACAGTTCATGTCCTTTGCAGGGACATGGATGAAGCTGGAAAACATCATTCTAAGCAAACTAACACAATAACAGAAAACGAAACACTGCATGTTCTCACTCATAAGTGGGAGTTGAACCATGAGAATAAATGGACACAGGAAGGGGAACATCACACATCGGGGTCTGTCAGGGGGTGGTGGCTAGAAGAGGGATAGCATTAGGAAAAATACCTAATGTAGATGACAGATTGATGGGTGCAGCAAACCACCACGGCACGTGTATACCTATGTAACAAGCCGGCACATTCTGTACATGTAGCCCAGTATTTAAAGTACAATAAAGAAAGAAAAAAAAAATACTGAGAGGATGATAAAGATAATACACATAATGAGGAAATCAAATTCATCTCTAGGGTTGGAATACATTAATCCACGTTACTGTAATTATGATGGGAACACCCTTTGATTATTCAAATGAAATTTTAAAAATTACTCATCATACCAAAAAAGAGAAATATCTCAAACTGAATGAAAAAAGACAATTGATAGATGCCAACATAAAAATGACAGAGATGTGAAAATTACCAGATAAAGATTCGTAAAAAAAAAAAAATCATGAAAAAGCTTCAATTACCAATTACAAACATAGTTGAAGCAAACACAAAAATTAATAAAGCTACAGATTCAATAAGCTGAGCAAACACAAAGAAGGAAAAAAAACAAATAAATCCATGCCAGACCACATGTTCTCACACGTATGTGGAAGCTCAAAATGTTGATCTCATAGAAGTAGAGAGTACAAAAGTGGTTACAAGAGGTGGGAAAAGGTAACAGAGTGGTGTAGCCAAAAGTTAATAAACAGATACAAAAGTACAGCTAAAAGAATGGAATATATTATAGTGTTCTATATTATCACAGAATGATTATAATTTACAATGTATTGTATATTTTCAAATTGCAGAAGAATGGATTTTGAATGTTCTTAACACAAAAAAATGAGAAATGTTTGAGGTGATGGATATGTTAATCACTCTGATTGAATCATTATGCATTGTATACACCTATCGAAATACAACACTGTATCCTATAAATATGTACAATTCTTATAGGTTGTTTATTAAAAATAATAAAAGCAAAAAATAAAGTAATCCATGCCAAGGCACATTAAAGTCTAGATTCTGAAAACTAAAGACAAAGAAAAGATCTTTGGTCGGGTAATTATAGTTTACAATAATCTATTATATATCATTATTTTTTACAGGCTCTTGCTCTGTCACCTAGGCTGGAGTACAGTGGCTTAATCATAGCTCAATGCAGCCTTGAACTCTTGGGCTCAAGTGATCCTCCCACCTCAGCCTCCTGAGTAGCTAAGACTAAAGGTGTGCACCACCACAAATCACTGAATACTTAATTTTTTTGTGAAGATGGGGGTCTTGTTTTGTTGCTCAGGCTGGTCTCAAACTCCTGCCCTCAAGCAATCCTTATATCTTGGCTTCCCAAATTATTGGGATTATAGGCATGAGCCACCACACCCATATTATTAAATATTTCAGAAAAGCTAGAGGAGAATAATTTGAATGTTTCTATCATAAAAAGATAAATTTTAAGGTGAAGGATATCCCAATTATGCTACCTTGATATTTACAAATTATATAAATGTATTATCTACTGTCCCCCCCAAATATGTATGTTTAGTATAAATTAATAAAAATAATTTTTTAGAAAGAAAGATATTAAAAGCTGTGTGAGAAATCAAACTTGTACCTTTAGGAGAAAAGCAATTTGAATGACATGACCAACACCAGTAGACTGTGATAAATTATGTGTATATAATGTAATACCTAGAAAAACCATTATACAAGCTGTACAAAGAGATAGACTGAAAAACATTATGAACTGGTAGTGAAATAAGCCTGTCACAGAAGAACAAATACTGCATGATTCCACTTATGGGAGGTGTCTAAAGTAGTCAAACTCATAGAAGCAGAAAGTAGAATGGTGATTGCTAGAGTTGTGTGAGGGGAAAATGGGAGTTGCTGCTAATGGGTATAAAGTTTCACTTGTGCAACATGAATGAATCCTAGAAATCTACTGTAAAGCATAGTGCCTACAGTTAACAACATTTTATCATATATTTATAAATTTGTGAAGATAATCTTAAGTTGTATTCTTATAAAAATTAATAATAATAAACGTGATGGGAGGAAGTTTTTGGAGATGTTGGGTATGTTTATGGAATAGATTGTGGTGATGGTTTCACAGGTAAGTATTTATCTTCATACTCATAAAGTTGTATACATTAAAAATATACAGCTTTTTGTATGTCAATTATACATTAAAAAATTGTTAAAAAAAATAAAAGAATACACATAGATAAAATGCCTATACACACAGACACACACGCACACACTCACATTGTACCAATTTCTGTTTTCTGGTTTTGATACTGTACTCAAGCTATGTAAGAGGTAACCATTTTGAGAAACTATGTGAAAGGCATATGGTACCTTTATGAACTCCATTTGCATCTTCTCATGAACCTATAATTCTTTCAAAATAACTAAAGTTCTAAAATATATCATTTAGGGTAGTATCAAAATTATAAATTAGGAATAATTTTAAAAATGAGCAAGACCTATATATTAAAACCTACAAAACATTGCTGAGACATTAAGAATAACTAAATAAGTGGTATGATATACCATGTCCATGGATCAGAATGTTTTACAAACCTCTACTGAGTGGTTCACCTTGCCACTACTCTCTACTTCACTGTACATCCTCTTAAATTTGCATGAACTCCCCAACTCCAGTTTTTCAAAGCACAGATGTAGCAAATTTTCATTATTAGGTCCAGAAACTCCTGTTTGCTTATACTGACTTACTTGAAGCACCTGGAATGAAACAACACAGGACTCCTGAAGGGAAAATCCCAAAGAAATGAAGGGAAAGATAATAGCAATAATGGTTAGACAAGAGGACCACAAAACAAAACCCACTGAGAGAATAAATGAGCTATGACTTCAGGGAACACTATATCCTCTAACTCCCAAACCTGCCCACTACTTAACCATTTACACTGGTTTATGCATTAATTATAATGAGTTTTCCTATCAGATAGTAGATTTGAGGTAAAAAAAAAAAAAGTTTGCAAGTTTTAACAGCTTGTATTCAGTAGATGAGGGTTTAGATGAGGGATACCCAGACTTATATTAGTACACTCACTATTGAAATCTCTTGTTTAAAGATTGATATATGGCTGTTTCTACCTGTCTTCAGACTATGAGCCCCTGGATAAAATAAAAATTGCCATTTCATCTGTACATCAACTCATAGATCTCAGAACATCACCCTGTACAAAATGGCTCATGTAGCTAGTTTGCTACTAGGAATTTCACTCATGACTCCAGACTTCTAGTTCAGAAGTCTTTCTATTTCATGAAAGAAATAAAATATTAGAATATGGTGAACTCAGAGGCACCAACTTTTAGCAGTAGAGGGTTTAAGGAGGTAAGGTTCTCATTGCTACTCCTTACTTTCAAGGCTCCTGGGTTTCTTATCCAAACCTGGGGAAAAAAATAAAAGTTGTGGGCCTGATGAGGAAAATTCACAGATCCTAGGAATGAGACTGTAAGTAGAAATTACAGGGCACTGATAAATGACCATACTTTATAGAGTATTCTTCCATAATGCCCTCTTGTAAGCATCCAGAAGTGGGTCTAGGAACTCACAGAACTGGGAGTAAAAGAGGACTTAAAGTAGAAAAGCTTAGAACCCCTTACATACCATAAGATCCAAACAAAAGAGCAGTATACCTTTGCTCTTATCTTCAGGAGAAATAGCAGAGCCATCACTTGGGTCTGGAACCTAGGTCACTGTCTGTAATTCAGCTGTTCAGAGCATCATCCTGGGGGTTAGCAAACACTGAATCATCCAATAATGAAGTATATAAATAAAATTATTTTACTTACCCCTCTGTGTACAGCTTATCTGAAAATCTCATGGGGATAAAGGAGAGTTAGGGTAGGAATGTGAAAGCTCTGCATCCCCAGTCAAAATATCAACTAAAAACTTAAAAACCTGACTCTTCCCATCCGACACAGAAAGATACCTAAATGTTTTTTGAGTAGTCAATACAGGTAGAGAAGAGGAGACAATAAACATAAGGAAAACTAAAACTTTTAAAGGAATAAAAGACTGAATAAACCAGATGTTTTTAGAGAAGATTTCAAGACATCCTGAGAGTACTAGACTTGTCCTCATGGATATGTAATGGTTGATTATAGAACAACTTCCTTCCTTCAGAAGGTAAAGCTTTCCCTAGAGAAGCCCATACCTTATAATCCCTGTTTTAAGAACCACATAAGGTTTTTTTTTTCCTTTCCAAGATATGAGATTAGAGAATTTTAGCATGCCTAGCCACTTGGAAATAGCAAGGTAGTGCATAAAGATCACCTCTGTGAATTTTAATTAAAGGAGGAAAACCAAAATACACTGGAAAAATGAAGCACACCCCAGATCCTGGGGAAGAGAATGCTGGCAAACAGTCCGCAGGTAAACACTGATAAAAGTGAGTGAAACTGCAGTACATGAGAGAGGCTGAGAGGCTGAGAGCCTCCCTCTGTTACTATATTTTCTACTGCAGATCTGAGCAACTCAAACTGAGGGAGAGTATTTTGCTCCTCCCAAATCCTGGGACTAACTTGGGAAGAGGACAGGAGACGCTGTGAGGAAAAAAACACCATGAAAATGTACAGACATGTTCCCAGATGCAGGACTGAGAGCAGAATGCCATTTTTAATCAAAGCACATCAAGAGTCAGCCATTCTTTGCTGACCTGGATGCATGGTCATGCAAGAATTTTAGTGTTGGGCCAGGAACTTGAAGAACTGCTCTGGAGTGAGGTAAGGGCCTCCACAGCAAGAACCATGAATAATGCTTCAACAGTAGGTGGTGAAGTTGTGTTCTCCCCTGTCACAGGCCTGGGGAAGGAGGAGAGCTGCTACAGCTAAAGTTTCTCCTGGGCAAAGAGACTTGAAGCCAGGGTCAGCATGGTGACATGGAACCAATCTGTGTGTGCCATTGCTGGGTGCCCCAGTCTGTTCCTCTGAGATTGTGGTGCAGTGAGGCCCTCTCTGCTCCACCCCCAGAGAGAAATCCAGGCATTCAGAGAACCCACTTGCTGGCACCAGCAGCCTGAAATGCCCCACCCTCCATGGACACAGATTGTGGTGCAGCAGAGCCCTCTCCACTCCATGCCCAAAGAAATCTCCAGGTATTCAGAGAACCCCTTCGCCTAGATCAACAGCCTGACCCAGTCCACGTTTCTTGTACACAGATCGAGGTGGAGTGGGGACACTCTGTATTCAACATGCAGGCGGATCTCCAGGCACTTCTACTACTCACTTGTGTAGATTAGCACTCTAAGTTGCCCTACCCTTCTGGGACATAAATTGTGGTGAAGGGGTGTCCTCTGTACTCCACATCCAAGCAGATCTCCAGAAATCTAGAGCACCCACTGTCCTGGATTAAGAGTGTAGTCAACCACAATCCCCATGCAGAGAACTTAGGGATGAAGAAGTTTCATAGCTCCATGCCTAAGCACATCTCTGGGCACTTGGCAGTCACCCACCGGATTCTCCCTTGGTGCTGGTGCCTGTGCCTGCCTTAGGGGGACCAGTAGGCAAATGTGCCAAGACCAGCCTCAGCCATCTTGTCCCCCAGTTTCCCCTAAGGCCCAGCACAAGAATTCTGAAACCTGAATGCAGGTAACACCACCAAAAAATTGCAATAGCTCTCCAGTGATGCTACCTAATCAAAATGGAAACTAAGATATATCAGATAAAGAACTCCAAGCATGGATCACAAGGAAACAAAACAATATCAAACACAAGGTTGAAAATCAACACAAAAACATTTCTAGAGCAATCTAGGAAATAAAGAGATAAACATCTTAAGAAAAAAATAAGTCAGAGTATCTCGAGTTGAAAAACTCAGTTAGGGAATTTCAAAGTATAATAGAAAGCTTTATCAATAGACTGAATCAAGCAGAAGAAAGAATTTCAAAAGTTGAAGACCAGTTTTTTTAACTAACCCATTCAGACAGAAAATTATGAAAAAATATTTAAATGAAACAAAGTCTTTGAGATATACGAAAATATGTAAAGCAATGAAGCCTATTAATTATTGGCATTCCTGAAAGAGAAGGAAGAAAAAGTAAACAACATTGACACTCTGAAAACATATTTGAGAGAGTAATTCAGAAAACCTTCCCAAATCTTGCTTGAGAAGAAGACATCTAGATATAAGAAATTCAGATGACACTTATGATATGGTTTCGATCTGTGTCCCCACCCAAATCCTGTCTCAAATCCCATAATTCCCACTTGTTGTGGGAGGGACCTAGTGGGACATAATTTCAATTATGGGGGTGGTTAACCCCATACTGTTCTCATCGTAGTGAATATGTCTCATGAGATCTGATGGTTTTATCAGGGGTTTCCACTTTTGCATCTTCCTCATTTTTTCTTGCTGCTGCCATGTAAGAATGCCTTCTGCCTCCCATCATGATTCTGAGACCTCCCCAGCCTTGTGGAACTGTAAGTCCAATTAAACTATTTCTTCCCAGTCTCAGGTATGTCTTAATCAGCAGTGTGAAAATGGACTAATACAACTTGCAAGATACTATACAAGGCAAACATCACCACGGAATATAGTCACCAAACTGTCCAAGATAACTCCTAAAAATAAAATCTTGAAGGCAGCTAGAGAAAAAGTTCAGATCATGTACAAAGGGAACTCCATCATACTAAAAGCAGACTTCTCAGCAGAAACCTTATAAGCCAGGAGAGACTGAAGATCTACTTTCAGCATCCTTAAAAGAAAGAAATTCTAACCAAGAATTTCATATCCCACGAAACCAACCTTTATAAGTGAAGGAGAAATAAAATCTTTTCCAGACAAGCAAGTGCTAAGTGAATTTATTAACACTAGACCAGCCTTCCAGCAGATCATTAAGAAAGTTCTAAACATGGAAAACAAAGAACACCCGAGAAAAAAAACCAAAAAAACACTTAAGTACCTATTAAGTACCTAGCTCACAAACCCTATAAAGAAACCACATAATAGAAACTACAAACAAACCAACAAAGTAACAACTTCATGATAGAATCGAAACCTAATATATCAATATTAACACTGAATGTAAATGATATAAATGCCACCACTTAATAGGCACAGAGGGGCAAATTGTATAAAAAAATTAAGATCCATCCATCTGCTGTCTTCCAGGAATAAATCTCACATGTAATGACACATGTATTCCCAAAGTAAAGGGAGGGAAAAAGATCTAAAGATCTACCATGCAAATGAAAACAAAATAAACAGAGATCACTATTGTGATGAATTCTTATAAAACAGATTTCAAACCAACAACAGTAAAAAAGATAAATGTTTCAATTCAACAAGAAGACATAAATATACTCAACATATATGCACCCAACATTGAAGTACCTAAATTCATAAGGGAAGTACTACAAAAAGACTGAGGCAACCACACGATAAATTTGGGTGACCGCAACACACCACTGACAGCATTAGACAGATTTCTAGGGCAGAAAACTAACAAAGAAGTTCTGGACTTTCAATAAAATCTGCCATCTTTTCATGATAAAAATTCTCAACAGACTAGGCATCAAAAAAATATACTATAAAATAACAAAAGGCATCTAAATAATAAAACCCAGAGTGAACATCATACAGAGTGGGCAAAAACTGCAAGGATTCCCCTTGAGAACTGAAGTAAAACATAAATGCTCACTCTCACTACTCCTATTCAATATAGTATTGGAGGTGCTAGCCAGAAAAATCAGATCAGAGAAAGAAATAAAATGCATTCACATAGTAAAGGAAGAGATAAAATTATATATCTTTACAAAGGGTATGATTCTATAACTAGAAAACCCTAAAGGCTCAGTCAAAAGACTCCTGGAACTGACAACTTCAGCAAAGTTTCGAGATACAAAAGCAATATCCAAATATCAGCAGCATTTCTACATACTAATAACATTCAAGCTGAGACTCAAATCAAAAATGCAATCTCATTTACAATAACCACAAAAAAATTCATAGGAATACATCTAACTAAGTAGGTGAAAGATTTCTACAAGGAGTTTTACAAAATAATATTGAAATAAATCATAAACGACACAAACAAATTGAAGAACATTTAGTGCTCATAGACTAGAAAAATCAATATAATTAGAATAACCATACTGTCCAAAGCAATTTACAGACTCAACACTATTCTTATCAAACTACTAATGTCATTTTTCACATAATTAAAAAAGTATTCTAAAATTCGCATGGAACCTAAAAGAGCCCAAATACCTGAGAGTCCAAATAGCTAAAGCAATCTTAAGATAAAGGAAAAAAGCTGGAGGTATCACATTACCCAATTTCAAGCTATACTGTAAGGCTACAGTAACCAAAACAGCATGGTACTGGTACAAAAACAGACACAGACCAATGGAACAAAATAAATAACCCAGAAATAAGCTGCACACCTTCAGCCATCTGGTTTTGACAAAGTTCACAAAAATAAGCAATGAGGAATGAATTCACTATTCAATAAATGGTTCTGGAATAACTGGCTATCAACATATAGAAGAATTAAACTGGATCCCTACCTTTCACTATATACAAAATCAACTCAAGACCTCAACTATAAGAATTCTAAAAGCAACATTATAAACACCATTCTGTATATTAGTCTTAGAAATAAATTTATGACTTACTCCTCAAAAGCAATTGCAACAAAAATAAAGATTGACAAATGTGACCTAATTAAAAAGAGCTTCTGCACAGTAAAAGAAACAATCTACAGATTAAACAAACTGAAGAATGAGAGAAAATATTCACAAGCTAACAAAGACCTAATATCTAGAAACTATAATGAACTTAAACAAGTGAACAAGCAAAAACAAAGAACCCCATTAACAAGTGGGCAAAAGACATAAACACTTTTCAAAAGAAGACATACAAACAGCCAACAAACATATGAAAACATGCTCCACATCACTAATCATCAAAATGCAAATCAAAACCATAAAGAGATACTATCTTACAACAGTCAGAATGGCTATAACTAGAAAACCCTAAAGGCTCAGTCAAAGACTCCTGGAACTGACAACTTCAGCAAAGTTTCGAGATACAAAAGCAATATCCAAATATCAGCAGCATTTCTACATACTAATAACATTCAAGCTGAGACTCAAATCAAAAATGCAATCTCATTTACAATAACCACAAAAAAATTCATAGGAATACATCTAACTAAGTAGGTGAAAGATTTCTACAAGGAGTTTTACAAAATAATATTGAAATAAATCATAAACGACACAAACAAATTGAAGAACATTTAGTGCTCATAGACTAGAAAAATCAATATAATTAGAATAACCATACTGTCCAAAGCAATTTACAGACTCAACACTATTCTTATCAAACTACTAATGTCATTTTTCACATAATTAAAAAAAAAGTATTCTAAAATTCGCATGGAACCTAAAAAGAGCCCAAATACCTGAGAGTCCAAATAGCTAAAGCAATCTTAAGATAAAGGAAAAAAAGCTGGAGGTATCACATTACCCAATTTCAAGCTATACTGTAAGGCTACAGTAACCAAAACAGCATGGTACTGGTACAAAAACAGACACAGACCAATGGAACAAAATAAATAACCCAGAAATAAGCTGCACACCTTCAGCCATCTGGTTTTTGACAAAGTTCACAAAAAATAAGCAATGAGGAATGAATTCACTATTCAATAAATGGTTCTGGAATAACTGGCTATCAACATATAGAAGAATTAAACTGGATCCCTACCTTTCACTATATACAAAAATCAACTCAAGACCTCAACTATAAGAATTCTAAAAGCAACATTATAAACACCATTCTGTATATTAGTCTTAGAAATAAATTTATGACTTACTCCTCAAAAGCAATTGCAACAAAAATAAAGATTGACAAATGTGACCTAATTAAAAAGAGCTTCTGCACAGTAAAAGAAACAATCTACAGATTAAACAAACTGAAGAATGAGAGAAAATATTCACAAGCTAACAAAGACCTAATATCTAGAAACTATAATGAACTTAAACAAGTGAACAAGCAAAAAACAAAGAACCCCATTAACAAGTGGGCAAAAGACATAAACACTTTTCAAAAGAAGACATACAAACAGCCAACAAACATATGAAAACATGCTCCACATCACTAATCATCAAAAAATGCAAATCAAAACCATAAAGAGATACTATCTTACAACAGTCAGAATGGCTACAATTAAAAAGTCAATACCAACAAATGCTGGTGAGGTTACAGAGAAAAGAGAATGCTCATAAACTGTTGGTGGGAATGTAAATTAGTTCAGCCATTGTGGAAAGCAGTTTGGAGATTTGTCAAATATCTTAGAAGTATCATTCAACTCAGCATTCCCATTTCTATGTATATATCCAAAAGAAAATAATTCATTCCACAAAAAAGACACAGGCAACCACTACCGCAACATGGATGCAGCAGGAGGCCATTATCCTAAGCAAATTAATGCAGAAACATAAAACCAAATACCGCATGGTCTCACTTTTAAGTGGGATGTAATTCATTGGGTACTCATAGATATAAAGATAGCCACAAAAGAAATTTGCCACTACTGAGAAGAGAGAGAACTAAAGGGCTACGTATTAGAAAACTAATTATTGGGTACTATGCTAAGCACATGGGTAATGGGATTACTCATAACCCAAACTTCAGCACCATGCTATATACTCATGTAACAAACCTGCATGTACTTTCCGAATAAAAGTTAAAATTCGGCTTTCTAAAAATAAACCAGGTAAAGACCTCAAGAATGGGAAATGTAAACTCTTCAATAACCAGTGCTGAAAAAAACTGAGTATCTGTAAGTAGAAGAATAAAACAAGATCCCTATCTCTTGTCATATGCAAAAATCAAATTAAATGGATTAAAGACTTAAACCTAAGACCTGAAACCATGAAATTAGTAACAGAAAACATTGGAGAAATGCTCCAGTACATTGGTCAGATTAAAGACTTCTTGAGTAAGACAACAAAAGTATCGGTAATCAAAGCAAAAATTAACAAATGAAATCATAGCAAATTAAATGATTTCCACACGGCAAAGGAAAGAACCAACAAATAAACAGACGGCCTACAGAACAGCAGATAATATTAGCAATCTACTTATCTGACAAGGAATTAATAACTAGAATATATAAGTAATTCAAACATCTCAATATAAAAACAAATAATTTGATTAAAAATGGGTAAAGAACTTGAATTGACATTTCTCAAAAGATGACATAAAAATAGTCAACAGGTATATGAAAAAATGTTCAACATCACTAATCATCAGATAAATGCAAATTAAAATCACAATGAGCTATCATCTCACCCCAGTTAAAATGGTTATTATAAAAAATAGGCAATAACAGATGCTGACACGGATGTAGATAAAAGGGAACTCTTGTACACTGCTGGTAGGAATGTATATTACTAAAACCACTTACGGTATGAAAGTTCCTCAAAAAGCTAAAAACAGAATTACCATATTTCAACCAAAAAGCAGGTTAGTGACTTACCACATGTAGTGTCCAACGAACAAGGGTGAGTACTGATACAAAAAAAGAAATTCATTTCCAAAATTTGCTTGGAAGAAGCATCACATTTAAAGTGTCCTGCTGGAAATGTGCTGCTTTCCTTTTGGAGCAAAAAGTAGACATTTTTACAAGTTAGGGGAGGAAATGAGCAAGGGCAGGGGTTCCCTGCTAGCTTGTGCCTTATCTACCAGAAAGTTGAGTTGGCTCCTTCCTGGGCAGAAGTAAGTTGTAAAAGTGGCCAAGTGGGCATGCTTTTGGCATGCTCTCCTGAGGTGACCCCCTGGATATGGGAGTTCCAATGTGAAGCCCATAGATGAACTTTCCCTGGAGGGAATGTTCAACAAAGCTGACAAAAACAAGCAATGGGGAGAGGACTCCCTATTCAGTAAATGGTGCTCAGGTTACTGGCTAGGTATATGAAGAAGAATGAAAGTAGATCCTTACCTTTCACCATATACAAAAAATAACTCAAGATGTATTAAATATTTAAATGTAAGAACTCAAACTAAAAATTCCAGAAGCAAACCTAGGGAATACCCTTTTTGACATTGGCTTTGGCAAAGAATTTATGGCCAAGTGCCCAAAAGCAATCACAATAGAAACAAATTGACAGGTAGAGCCTAAATAAATAAAAGAGCTTCCGCACATTAAAAAAAAAAAAAAGAGAGAGAGAGAGAGAAAGAAAGAAAGAGAGAAAGAAAGAGAGAGAAAGAAAGAAAGAAAGAAAGAAAGAAAGAAAGAAAGAAAGAAAGAAAGAAAGAAAGAAAGAAAGGAAGGAAGGAAGGAAGGAAGGAAGGAAGGAAGGAAGGAAGGAAGGAAGGAAGGAAGGAAGGAAGGAAAAAGAAAATCAATAAAATCAGAAAACCTACAGAATGGGAGAAAATATTGACAAACTATGCATCTGACAAGGGTTTAATATCCAGAATCTTTAAGAAACTTAAGCAAATCACAAGTAAAAACAAATAACCACGTTAAAAGGTAGACTAAGGACATGAAGAGACACTTCTCAAAAGAAGATATACAGGCGCCAACGAACCTGAAAAACGCTCTCATTACCAATCCTCACAGAAATGCAAATCAAAACTACAATGAGATACTATCTCACACCTTTCAGAATAGCTACTATTAAAAGTGTTTCTATAAAGACACATGCACACGATATTTATTGCAGCACTATTCACAATAGCAAAGACTTGGAATCAACCCAAATGTCCATCATACAGAAGAAAATGTGGCATATACACACCACGGAATACTATGCAGCCATAAGAAAGGATGAGTTCGTGTCCTTTGTAGGGACATGGATGCAGCTGGAAACCATCAATCTCAGCGAACTATCGCAAGAACAGAAAACCAAATACCGCATGTTCTCACTCATAGGTGGAATTGGACAATGAGATCACTTGGACAAAGGAAGGGGAACATCACACACTGGGTCCTATTGTGGGGAAGGGGAGGGGAGGGATAGCATTAGGGGATATATCTAATGTGAATGACTAGTTAATGGGTGCAGCACACCAACATGGCACATGTATACATATGTAACAAACCTGCACGTTGTGCACATGTACCCTAGAACTTAAAGTATAATAAAAATGAATAAATAAATAAAATAAAAACAAAAATAAAAATGCTTATCTTCACAAAAGATAAAAAAAGAAGTCAAAAGACAATGCCGGTGAGGCTGTGGAGACAAGAGAATGCCTATGCACTGTTGGTGGAAATGTAAATTAGTCTAGTCTCTGTGGAAAGTAGTTTGGAGATTTCTCAAAGAACTTATACAAAAATAACTCAAGATGTATTAAATATTTAAATGTAAGAACTCAAACTAAAAATTCCAGAAGCAAACCTAGGAATACCCTTTTGACATTGGCTTTGGCAAAGAATTTATGGCCAAGTGCCCAAAAGCAATCACAATAGAAACAAATTGACAGGTAGAGCCTAAATAAATAAAAGAGCTTCCGCACATTAAAAAAAAAAAAGAGAGAGAGAGAGAGAAAGAAAGAAAGAGAGAAAGAAAGAGAGAGAGAGAAAGAAAGAAAGAAAGAAAGAAAGAAAGAAAGAAAGAAAGAAAGAAAGAAAGAAAGAAAGGAAGGAAGGAAGGAAGGAAGGAAGGAAGGAAGGAAGGAAGGAAGGAAGGAAGGAAGGAAAAAAAAGAAAATCAATAAAAATCAGAAAACCTACAGAATGGGAGAAAATATTGACAAACTATGCATCTGACAAGGGTTTAATATCCAGAATCTTTAAGAAACTTAAGCAAATCACAAGTAAAAACAAATAACCACGTTAAAAGGTAGACTAAGGACATGAAGACACTTCTCAAAAGAAGATATACAGGCGGCCAACGAACCTGAAAAAACGCTCCTCATTACCAATCCTCACAGAAATGCAAATCAAAACTACAATGAGATACTATCTCACACCTTTCAGAATGGCTACTATTAAAAAGTGTTTCTATAAAGACACATGCACACGTATATTTATTGCAGCACTATTCACAATAGCAAAGACTTGGAATCAACCCAAATGTCCATCATACAGAAGAAAATGTGGCATATACACACCACGGAATACTATGCAGCCATAAGAAAGGATGAGTTCGTGTCCTTTGTAGGGACATGGATGCAGCTGGAAACCATCAATCTCAGCGAACTATCGCAAGAACAGAAAACCAAATACCGCATGTTCTCACTCATAGGTGGGAATTGGACAATGAGATCACTTGGACAAAGGAAGGGGAACATCACACACTGGGTCCTATTGTGGGAAGGGGAGGGGGAGGGATAGCATTAGGGGATATATCTAATGTGAATGACTAGTTAATGGGTGCAGCACACCAACATGGCACATGTATACATATGTAACAAACCTGCACGTTGTGCACATGTACCCTAGAACTTAAAGTATAATAAAAATGAATAAATAAATAAAAATAAAAAACAAAAAATAAAAATGCTTATCTTCACAAAAGATAAAAAAAGAAGTCAAAAGACAATGCCGGTGAGGCTGTGGAGACAAGAGAATGCCTATGCACTGTTGGTGGAAATGTAAATTAGTCTAGTCTCTGTGGAAAGTAGTTTGGAGATTTCTCAAAGAACTTATACAAAAAAAAAAAAAATTAAACTTTTGAATAATTTCAAAAAAAAAAAAAAAAAATGAAGCTACCACTCCACCCAGCAATTCCATTGTTGAATGTAAACCAAAAGGAATATAGATAATTATACCAAAAACACACATGTACTCTCATGCTCATTGCTATGTTATCATCCACAATAGCAAAGACATAGAATCAACCTAGGTGCCTATTAATGCTGGATTGGATAATGAAAATGTGCTACATATATACAACGCAATACTACGTTGTCATAAAACAATAAAATCATGTCCTTTGCAGCAACATGGATGGAGCTGGTGACTATAATCCTATGTGAATTAACACAGGGATAGAAAACCAAATATGTATATTCTAACTTATATGTTGGAGCTAAATATTGAGCACATGTGGACATAAACGTGATAACAATAAGCACTGTGGACTACTAGTTGAAGAAGGAAGGGGGATGTGGGTTGAAAAACTACCTACTGGGTACTATGTTCACTGCTGGATCCAATATGCCTATGTAACAATCCTACTTATGTACCCCTTATAACTAAAGTAAAAGCTGGAGATAACAGATAACCCAGTTACCTCAATTTTATCATTACACAATGTATGCTTGTATCAAAATTTCACATGGACCCTATATATATGTAAAACTATTATGTATCCAGAATGATTTTTTAAAAATTTAAAGAGTGAGATATGTACAACAGATAAGGGAAATGTTTTTAACACTTCAGGTTTACCATAATACATTTTCATGAGTAAAAGAGATACTGAGACTCTTTTTTCTAATTCTTTTTTTTTATTATTATTATACTTTCAGTTCTAGGGTACATGTGCACAACGTGCAGGTGTGTTACATATGTATACTTGTGCCATGTTGGTGTGCTGCACCCATCAACTCATCAGCAGCCATCAACTCGTCATTTACATCAGATATAACTCCCAATGCCATCCCTCCTCCCTCTCCACTCCCCATAACAGGCCCCAGTGTGCGATGTTCCCCTTCCCGAGTCCAAGTGATCTCATTGTTCAGTTCCCATCTATGAGTGAGAACATGTGGTGTTTGGTTTTCTGTTCTTGTGATAGTTTGCTAAGAATGATGGTTTCAGCTGCATCCATGTCCCTACAAAGGACACAAACTCATCCTTTTTATGGCTGCATAGTATTCCATGGTGTATATGTGCCACATTTTCTTAATCCAGTCTGTCACTGATGGACATTTGGGTTGATTCCAAGTCTTTGTTATTAGAATAGTGCTGCAATAAACATACATGTGCATGTGTCTTTATAGCAGCATGATTTATAATCCTTTGGGTATATACCCAGTAATGGGATGGCTGGGTCATATGGTACATCTAGTTCTAGATCCTTGAGGAATCGCCATACTGTTTTCCATAATGGTTGAACTAGTTTACAATCCCACCAACAGTGTAAAAGTGTTCCTATTTCTCCACATCCTCTCCAGCACCTGTTGTTTCCTGACTTTTGAATGATTGCCATTCTAACTGGTGTGAGATGGTATCTCATTGTGGTTTTGATTTGCATTTCTGATGGCCAGTGATGATGAGCATTTTTCATGTGTCTGTTGGCTGTATGAATGTCTTCTTTTGAGAAATGTCTGTTCATATCCTTTGCCCACTTTTGATGGGGTTGTTTTTTTCTTGTAAATTTGTTTGAGTTCTTTGTAGGTTCTGGATATTAGCCCTTTGTCAGATGAGTAGATTGCAAAATTTTCTCCCATTCTGTAGGTTGCCTGTTCACTCTGATGGTAGTTTCTTTTGCTGTGCAGAAGCTCTTTAGTTTAATGAGATCCCATTTGAAAGAAAGAAAGAAAGAAAGAAAGAAAGAAAGAAAGAAAGAAAGAAAGAAAGAAAGAAAGAAAGAAAGAAAGAAAGAAAGAAAGAAAGAAAGAAAGAAAGAAAGAAAGAAAGAAAGAAAGAAAGAAAGAAAGAAAGAAAGAAAGAAAGAAAGAAAGAAAGAAAGAAAGAAAGAAAGAAAGAAAGAAAGAAAGAAAGAAAGAAAGAAAGAAAGAAAGAAAGAAAGAAAGAAAGAAAGAAAGAAAGAAAGAAAGAAAGAAAGAAAGAAAGAAAGAAAGAAAGAAAGAAAGAAAGAAAGAAAGAAAGAAAGAAAGAAAGAAAGAAAGAAAGGAAGGAAGGAAGGAAGGAAGGAAGGAAGGAAGGAAGGAAGGAAGGAAGGAAGGAAGGAAGGAAGGAAGGAAGGAAGGAAGGAAGGAAGGAAGGAAGGAAGGAAAAAGAAAATCAATAAAATCAGAAACCTACAGAATGGGAGAAAATATTGACAAACTATGCATCTGACAAGGGTTTAATATCCAGAATCTTTAAGAAACTTAAGCAAATCACAAGTAAAAAACAAATAACCACGTTAAAAGGTAGACTAAGGACATGAAGAGACACTTCTCAAAAGAAGATATACAGGCGGCCAACGAACCTGAAAAAACGCTCCTCATTACCAATCCTCACAGAAATGCAAATCAAAACTACAATGAGATACTATCTCACACCTTTCAGAATAGCTACTATTAAAAAGTGTTTCTATAAAGACACATGCACACGTATATTTATTGCAGCACTATTCACAATAGCAAAGACTTGGAATCAACCCAAATGTCCATCATACAGAAGAAAATGTGGCATATACACACCACGGAATACTATGCAGCCATAAGAAAGGATGAGTTCGTGTCCTTTGTAGGGACATGGATGCAGCTGGAAACCATCAATCTCAGCGAACTATCGCAAGAACAGAAAACCAAATACCGCATGTTCTCACTCATAGGTGGGAATTGGACAATGAGATCACTTGGACAAAGGAAGGGGAACATCACACACTGGGTCCTATTGTGGGAAGGGGAGGGGAGGGATAGCATTAGGGGATATATCTAATGTGAATGACTAGTTAATGGGTGCACACCAACATGGCACATGTATACATATGTAACAAACCTGCGTTGTGCACATGTACCCTAGAACTTAAAGTATAATAAAAATGAATAAATAAATAAAATAAAAACAAAAATAAAAATGCTTATCTTCACAAAAGATAAAAAGAAGTCAAAAGACAATGCCGGTGAGGCTGTGGAGACAAGAGAATGCCTATGCACTGTTGGTGGAAATGTAAATTAGTCTAGTCTCTGTGGAAAGTAGTTTGGAGATTTCTCAAAGAACTTATACAAAAAAAAAAAAATTAAACTTTTGAATAATTTCAAAAAAAAAAAAAAATGAAGCTACCACTCCACCCAGCAATTCCATTGTTGAATGTAAACCAAAAGGAATATAGATAATTATACCAAAAACACACATGTACTCTCATGCTCATTGCTATGTTATCATCCACAATAGCAACATAGAATCAACCTAGGTGCCTATTAATGCTGGATTGGATAATGAAAATGCTACATATATACAACGCAATACTACGTTGTCATAAAACAATAAAATCATGTCCTTTGCAGCAACATGGATGGAGCTGGTGACTATAATCCTATGTGAATTAACACAGGGATAGAAAACCAAATATGTATATTCTAACTTATATGTTGGAGCTAAATATTGAGCACATGTGGACATAAACGTGATAACAATAAGCACTGTGGACTACTAGTTGAAGAAGGGAGGGGGATGTGGGTTGAAAAACTACCTACTGGGTACTATGTTCACTGCTGGATCCAATATGCCTATGTAACAATCCTACTTATGTACCTATAACTAAAGTAAAGCTGGAGATAACAGATAACCCAGTTACCTCAATTTTATCATTACACAATGTATGCTTGTATCAAAATTTCACATGGACCCTATATATATGTAAAACTATTATGTATCCAGAATGATTTTTTAAAAAATTTAAAGAGTGAGATATGTACAACAGATAAAGGAAATGTTTTTAACACTTCAGGTTTACCATAATACATTTTCATGAGTAAAGAGATACTGAGACTCTTTTTCTAATTTTTTTTTATTATTATACTTTCAGTTCTAGGGTACATGTGCTGGCGTGCAGGTGTGTTACATATGTATACTTGTGCCATGTTGGTGTGCTGCACCCATCAACTCATCAGCAGCCATCAACTCGTCATTTACATCAGGTATAACTCCCAATGCCATCCCTCCCCCCTCCCCTCCCCATAATAGGCCCAGTGTGTGATGTTCCCCTTCCGAGTCAAGTGATCTCATTGTTCAGTTCCACCTATGAGTGAGAACATGCGGTGTTTGGTTTTCTGTTCTTGTGATAGTTTGCTGAGAATGATGGTTTCCAGCTGCATCCATGTCCCTACAAAGGACACAAACTCATCCTTTTTATGGCTGCATAGTATTCCATGGTGTATATGTGCCACATTTTCTTAATCAGTCTGTCACTGATGGACATTTGGGTTGATTCAAGTCTTTGCTATTGTGAATAGTGCTGCAATAAACATGTGTGCATGTGTCTTTATAGCATGATTTATAATCCTTTGGGTATATACCCAGTAATGGGATGGCTGGGTCATATGGTATCTAGTTCTAGATCCTTGAGGAATCGCCATACTGTTTTCCATAATGGTTGAACTAGTTTACAATCCCACCAACAGTGTAAAAGTGTTCCTATTTCTCCACATCCTCTCCAGCACCTGTTGTTTCCTGACTTTTAATGATTGCCATTCTAACTGGTGTGAGATGGTATCTCATTGTGGTTTTGATTTGCATTTCTCTGATGGCCAGTGATGATGAGCATTTTTCATGTGTCTGTTGGCTGTATGAATGTCTTCTTTTGAGAAATGTCTGTTCATATCCTTTGCCCACTTTTTGATGGGGTTGTTTTTTTCTTGTAAATTTGTTTGAGTTCTTTGTAGGTTCTGGATATTAGCCCTTTGTCAGATGAGTAGATTGCAAAATTTTCTCCCATTCTGTAGGTTGCCTGTTCACTCTGATGGTAGTTTCTTTTGCTGTGCAGAAGCTCTTTAGTTTAATGAGATCCCATTTGTCAATTTTGGCTTTTGCTGCCGTTGCTTTTGGTGTTTTAGACATGAAGTCTTTGCCCATGCCTATGTCCTGAATGGTACTACCTAGGTTTTCCTCTAGGGTTTTTATGGTATTAGGTCTAACATTTAAGTCTCTAATCCATCTTGAATTAATTTTCGTATAAAGGTAAGGAAAGGATCCAGTTTCAGCTTTCTACTTATGGCTAGCCAATTTTCCCAGCACCATTTATTAAATAGGAATCCTTTCCCCATTTCTTGTTTTCTCAGGTTTGTCAAAGATCAGATGGCTGTAGATGTGTGGTATTATTTCTGAGGACTCTGTTCTGTTCCATTGGTCTATATCTCTGTTTTGGTACCAGTACCATGCTGTTTTGGTTACTGTAGCCTTGTAGTATAGTTTGAAGTCAGGTAGCGTGATGCCTCCAGCTTTGTTCTTTTGACTTAGGATTGTCTTGGAGATCACGGGCTCTTTTTGGTTCCATATGAACTTTAAAGCAGTTTTTCCAATTCTGTGAAAAGTCATTGGTAGCTTGATGGGGATGGCATTGAATCTATAAATTACCTTGGGCAGTATGGCCATTTTCACGATATTGATTCTTCCTATCCATGAGCATGGTATGTTCTTCCATTTGTTTGTGTCCTCTTTTATTTCACTGAGCAGTGGTTTGTAGTTCTCCTTGAAGAGGTCCTTTACATCCCTTGTAAGTTGGATTCCTAGGTATTTTATTCTCTTTGAAGCAATTGTGAATGGAAGTTCATTCATGATTTGGCTCTCTGTTTGTCTGTTACTGGTGTATAAGAATGCTTGTGATTTTGCACATTAATTTTGTATCCTGAGACTTTGCTGAAGTTGCTTATCAGCTTAAGGAGATTTTGGGCTGAGACAATGGGGTTTTCTAAATATACAATCATGTCATCTGCAAACAGGGACAATTTGACTTCTTCTTTTCCTAACTGAATCCCTTGATTTCTTTCTCTTGCCTGATTGCCCTAGCCAGAACTTCCAACACTATGTTGAATAGGAGTGGTGAGAGAGGGCATCCCTGTCTTGTGCCAGTTTTCAAAGGAATTTTTCCAGTTTTGCCCATTCAGTATGATATTGGCTGTGGGTTTGTCATAAATAGCTCTTATTATTTTGAGATCGTTCCATCAATACCGAATTTATTGAGCGTTTTTAGCATGAAGGGCTGTTGAATTTTGTCAAAGGCCTTTTCTGCATCTATTGAGATAATCATGTGGTTCTTGTCTTTGGTTCTGTTTATATGCTGGATTATGTTTATTGATTTGCGAATGTTGAACCAGCCTTGCATCCCAGGGATGAAGCCCACTTGATCATGGTGGATAAGCTTTTGATGTGCTGCTGGATCGGTTTGCCAGTATTTTATTGAGGATTTTGCATCGATGTTCATCAGGGATATTGGTCTAAAATTCTCTTTTGTGTGTCTCTGCAGGCTTTGGTATCAGGATGATGTTGGCCTCATAAAATGAGTTAGGAGGATTCCCTCTTTTTCTGATTGGAATAGTTTCGAAGGAATGGTACCAGCTCCTCCTTGTACCTCTGGTAGAATTCAGCTGTGCAACCATCTGGTCCTGGACTGACCAATGGAACAGAATAGAGCCCTCAGAAATAATACCACACATCCACAGCCATCTGATCTTTGACAAATCTGACAAAAACAAGAAATGGGCAAAGGATTCCATATTTAATAAATGGTGCTCGAAAATTGGCTAGCCATAAGTAGAAAGCTGAAATTGGATCTTTCCTGCTCCTTATATGAAAATTAATTCAAGATGGATTAGAGACTTAAACATTAGACCTAAAACCATAAAAACCTAGAAGAAAACCTAGGAATACCATTCAAGACATAGGCATGGGTAAGGACTTCATGTCTAAAACACCAAAAGCAACAGCAGCAAATGCCAAAATTGACAAATGGGATCTCATTAAACTAAAAGCTTCTGCACAGCAAAAGAAACTACCATCAGGTGAACAGGCAACCTACAGAATGGGAGAAAAGTTTTGCAATCTACTCATCTGACAAAGGGCTAATATCCAGAACCTACAAAGAACTCAAACAAATTGACAAGAAAAAACAAACGACCCCATCAAAAGTGGGCAAAGATATGAACAGGCGTTTCTCAAAAGAAGACATTCATACAGCCTACAGATACATGAAAAAATGCTCATCATCACTGGCCATCAGAGAAATGCAAATCAAAACCACAATGAGATACCATCTCACACCAGTTTGAAGTCAGGTAGCGTGATGCCTCCAGCTTTGTTCTTTTGACTTAGGATTGTCTTGGAGATGTGGGCTCTTTTGGTTCCATATGAACTTTAAAGCAGTTTTTCCAATTATGTGAAAAAAGTCATTGGTAGCTTGATGGGGATGGAGTTGAATCTATAAATTACCTTGGGCAGTATGGCCATTTTCACGATATTGATTCTTCCTATCCATGGTATGGTATGTTCTTCCATTTGTTTGTGTCCTCTTTTATTTCACTGAGCAGTGGTTTGTAGTTCTCCTTGAAGAGGTCCTTTACATCCCTTGTAAGTTGGATTCCTAGGTATTTTCTTCTCTTTGAAGCAATTGTGAATGGAAGTTCATTCCTGATTTCGCTCTCTGTTTGTCTGTTACTGGTGTATAAGAATGCTTGTGATTGCACATTAATTTTGTATCCTGAGACTTTGCTGAAGTTGCTTATCAGCTTAAGGAGATTTTGGGCTGAGACAATGGGGTTTTCTAAATATACAATCATGTCATCTGCAAACAGGGACAATTTGACTTCTTCTTTTCCTAACTGAATCCCTTGATTTCTTTCTCTTGCCTGATTGCCCTAGCCAGAACTTCCAACACTATGTTGAATAGGAGTGGTGAGAGGGCATCCCTGTCTTGTGCCAGTTTTCAAAGGAATTTTTCCAGTTTTTGCCCATTCAGTATGATATTGGCTGTGGGTTTGTCATAAATAGCTCTTATTATTTTGAGATACGTTCCATCAATACCGAATTTATTGAGCGTTTTTAGCATGAAGGGCTGTTGAATTTTGTCAAAAGCCTTTTCTGCATCTATTGAGATAATCATGTGGTTCTTGTCTTTGGTTCTGTTTATATGCTGGATTATGTTTATTGATTTGCGAATGTTGAACCAGCCTTGCATCCCAGGGATGAAGCCCACTTGATCATGGTGGATAAGCTTTTTGATGTGCTGCTGGATTCGGTTTGCCAGTATTTTACTGAGGACTTTTGCATCAATATTCATCAGGGATATTGGTCTAAAATTCTCCGTTTTTGTTGTGTCTCTGCCAGGCTTTGGTATCAGGATGATGTTGGCCTCATAAAATGAGTTAGGAGGATTCCCTCTTTCTATTGATTGGAATAGTTTCAGAAGGAATGGTACCAGCTCCTCCTTGTACCTCTGGTAGAATTCAGCTGTGCAACCATCTGGTCCTGGACTGACCAATGGAACAGAATAGAGCCCTCAGAAATAATACCACACATCCACAGCCATCTGATCTTTGACAAATCTGACAAAAACAAGAAATGGGCAAAGGATTCCATATTTAATAAATGGTGCTCGGAAAATTGGCTAGCCATAAGTAGAAAGCTGAAATTGGATCTTTTCCCTGCTCCTTATATGAAAATTAATTCAAGATGGATTAGAGACTTAAACATTAGACCTAAAACCATAAAAAACCTAGAAGAAAACCTAGGGAATACCATTCAAGACATAGGCATGGGTAAGGACTTCATGTCTAAAACACCAAAAGCAACAGCAGCAAATGCCAAAATTGACAAATGGGATCTCATTAAACTAAAGAGCTTCTGCACAGCAAAAGAAACTACCATCAGAGTGAACAGGCAACCTACAGAATGGGAGAAAAGTTTTGCAATCTACTCATCTGACAAAGGGCTAATATCCAGAACCTACAAAGAACTCAAACAAATTTACAAGAAAAACAAACAACCCCATCAAAAGTGGGCAAAGGATATGAACAGACATTTCTCAAAAGAAGACATTCATACAGCCTACAGATACATGAAAAAATGCTCATCATCACTGGCCATCAGAGAAATGCAAATCAAAACCACAATGAGATACCATCTCACACCAGTTAGAATGGCAATCATTAAAAAGTCAGGAAACAACAGGTGCTGGAGAGGATGTGGAGAAATAGGAACACTTTTACACTGTTGGTGGGATTGTAAACTAGTTCAACCATTATGGAAAACAGTATGGCGGATCCTCAAGGATCTAGAACTAGAAGTACCATATGACCCAGTCATCCCATTACTGGGTATATACCCAAAGGATTATAAGTCATGCTGCTATAAAGACACATGCACACGCATGTTCATTGCAGCACTATTCACAATAGCAAAGACTTGGAATCAATCCAAAATTCCATCAGTGACAGACTAGATTAAGAAAATGTGGCACATATACACCAGGGAATACTATGCAGCCATAAAAAAGGATGAGTTCGTGTCCTTTGTGGGGACATGGATGCAGATGGAAACCATCATTCTCAGCAAACTATCACAGGAATAGAAAATCAAACACCACATGTTCTCACTCATAGATGGGAACTGAACAATGAGATCACTTGGACTCGGGAAGGGGAACATCATACACCGGGGCCTATTATGGGGAGGGGGGAAGGAGGAGGGATGGCATTGGGAGTTATACCTGATGTAAATGACGAGTTGATGGGTGCTGATGAGTTGATGGGTGCAGCACAGCAACATGGCAGAAGTATACATATGTAACAAATCTGCACATTATGCATATGTACCCTAGAACTTAAAGTATAAAAAAAAAAAAAAAAGAAATGAAAAAAGCTTCTTGCAGGTGGCATGACTTCAATGGGGTTTCCGTTCTTCCCTATCATTGGATTTTTCTTTAAGGGCAATTTACTTAAGATTTGCTTATTGAGCCTCTTCAGCTTCTTCTGAATAACTGATTCATCCACCTAAGTCATTTGGAACACTGAATCTTTTCCCCAAAGTGTGGCTACCTCTCTTCCCCCAAGATCAGAGCTACCATTGACTGTTCTGTGACTGCTATTTATCCATTACGTAACTAACCCCTGAAAATCCTAAACACTAAGCTGTTATCATTTTGTTATATAATTGTTCCACTGAAAATATTAGACACTAAGCTGTTAAAAAAAAAAAAAAAAAAGAGCCAAGACCCATCAGTTTGCTGTATTCAGGAGACCCATCTCACATGCAGAGACACACATAGGCTCAAAATAAAGGGATGGAGGAAGATCTACCAAGCAAATGGAGAACAAAGAAAAGTAGGGGTTGCAGTCCTAGTCTCTGATAAAACAAACTTTAAACCATCAAAGATCAAAAGAGACAAAGAAGGCCATTACATAATGGTAAAGGGATCAATTCAACAGAAAGAGCTAACTATCCTAAATATATATGCGCCCAATACAGGAGCACCCAGATTCATAAAGCTAGTCCTTAGAGACTTACAAAGAGACTTAGACTCCTATACAATAATAATGGGAGACTTCAACATCCCACTGTCAACATTAGACAGATCAATGACACTGAAAGTTAACAAGGATATCCAGGAATTGAACTCAACTCTGCACCAAGCGGACCTAATAGACATCTATAGAACTCTCCACCCCAAATCAACAGAATATACATTCTTCTCAGCACCACACCGCACTTATTCCAAAATTGACCACATAGTCGGAAGTAAAGCACTCCTCTGCAAACGTACAAGAACAGAAATTATAACAAACTGTGTCTCAGACCACAGTGCAATCAAACTAGAACTCAGGATTAAGAAACTCAATCAAAACCGTTCAACTACATGGAAACTGAACAACCTGCTCCTGAATGACTACTGGGTACATAATGAAATGAAGGCAGAAATAAAGATGTTCTTTGAAACCAATGAGAACAAAGATACAATATACCAGAATCTCTGGGACACATTTAAAGCAGTGTGTAGAGGGAAATTAATAGCACTAAATGCCCACAAGAGAAATCTTTTTTCAAATTCTATTTTAGGATTGAGGGTACACCTGCAGGTTTGTTACAAAGGTAAGTTGTGTGATGCTGAGGTTTGGGGTATGAGTGAACCTATCACCCAAATAGTGAGCATAGTGCCCAATAGGTAGTTTTTCAGCCCTTGACTTCTTCCGTCTCTTCCTCCTCTAGTAGTCTCCATTGTCTGTTGCTCCCATGTTAATGCCCATGAGTACCCTATTGTTTAGCTCCCATTTGTAAGTAAGAACACGCAGTATTTGGTTTTCAAGGAAAAAACAAATATTTATAAATTATTATTTATACAATAAGTATAATTACTTATACTTTGGAATTAGTTTGCTTAGGATAATGGCCCCTGGCTGAATTCACGTTGTTGGAAACAACATGATTTCATGCTTTTTTCTTGGTTGCATAGTATTCCACCGTGTATTTGTACCACTTTGTTTTTATTCACTCCACCACTGATGGGCACCTTGGTTTATTGCATGTTTATGCTATTATGATTAGCACTGCAATGAACGTACAGGTGCATGTGTCCTTGTAGTAGAATGATCTATTTTCCTTTGGGTATATACCTAGCAATGGAATTGCTGGGTTAAACAGTAGTTCAACTCAGTTCTTTGAGAAATCTCCAAACTGCTCTCCACAGTGGCTGAACTAATTTACATTCACACCATCATTGCATATGTCCTCTTTTCTTCACAGCCTCCCCAACAGCTGTTATTTTTTGAAATTTTAATAAAAGCCATTCTGACTGGTGTGGTATCTCATTGTGGTTTTGATGTGCATTTCTCTGATGATTAGTGATGTGAGGCATTTTTTTCATGTTTCTTGACTGCTAGTATGCCTTGCTGACTCTTTCTGAGCAAACTTTGCCAATGTCTATTTCTGAAGAGTCTGGATGGTCAACTATACCAGATAGGGTTAAAAAGAAAAATATTTGAGAAATTAATATGATCATTATATGAAATGCTTTGCTGAACTTTAGGTTTCATAAACTCCATCTGAGGACATCCTGGCTATCTGTCAACTGTAAGGAGCAGCTCCCATATGGCATTGATCACAGACCCCCATGCACTTGGTCTCAGCTCTGAGAAATCACCTGGGCACGTAGACAACTTTTCCCTGACAGTCTCCATTTGGAAGGATACAACTCCCATTAAGCACCTTAAATCACACACTTAAGAGCCTTGATCATGTAATCTTCAGCACACACCAGCAGAGGGTAGGTTTCATGATGCAGGCAATAGGTGCAGGGTTGCCCAAATAAAGATCCTGGTTTGAAAAATCCCAGAAACATTTTGTGGAAATCCCCTCTCAGTAGTAATTCATTTCAAACAGCAATTATAGCACATAGAAAGAGTGTTTTTTACCTTCTTCTCCTCCCCTTCCCCTCTCTTTGTTAATGGAATTACTATCCCCTTATTTAGTCAGAAAGTACCCTTACATACTCTCAAATACATACCCTCAAATATATCCAAATTCCTGCCAAATCCTGTAGGTTCATACTTCTACTGTGCTTCTATCTTAAAATCTGGTCCTTCTCATCGTTTCCTGCTAGCATGGCCTAGTTCATGTCAAATTTCTTCCCACCTATATTTGGATGTTTCTGCCTATATAGGTTAGGTGCTGGGATACTAACCTCCTCTGGTTTTACTGCATCCTTTTAGATTAAGTCCCATTAAACAAGCCACTAAAATTATCTCTTTAAAACCTTTGTGTGTTTGCCATCTGAATGTAACTCTGTGATGGCAAAATCATGTCTCTTTGATTATTGTGGTGCTCTAGAAACTTAGAAGAGCTATTGGGGGCACAATAGACATTATGTATAGATGTAGAGGAAAGGGAGATAATAAGAAAGACTCCCTTTTGGTTCGTATTTTGCACAAGGGGTGAATGCAAATAACATTCATTGGAAGTGGATAAAATTAAGGACATCTCAGAGATGTTTGTCCTCACCACAGCCAAAGCCTAGGCTTTTGTAAACATGCATATTCTCTTTCCCTTCCTTCTTTTCTATTACTATCCAATTACAAAGATTTAGATTATTTGACCAACTGCTACTCACGCTGGTCATGACTGTATCAGTAACTCCTCATTAAGACATCTTGTATATCCTGTCCTTGGCACTTTCTGCTTTTCCTGCTTTCTGGCTCCTTGTGGTGAGCAGACCTGTGTAGGGTTCACCTTATCACCATATTGCCACATCTGTCTGCTTTTCCACCTCTGGTACCCTTGTGGATAGATGAGAGAATGACATGAAGACAGGGTCTGCCAAACAATCCAATCTCTTTCTTATTTGCACTCCCACATCCTCACCCCATGATCAGAGTATTCTAATAATTTTCTCTAGTCCTCGGTTCCAGCTTCTCTCACCTCAATCCACCTTCAATAAGACTTATAAAGACTCCACTTAAAATACAAATCTGGTCATCTTACATTTCTCTATCACATAAACCATAGTTCACTCATGATAGCCAATCTCTTATGCTGGTGAGGTACACAATCTTCCTTCAGCAAACCTTGTCCTTTCATTTGGATCATTCATTTAGAAAGTATCAATGCCATGACTAATGCATTGGCCTGTCAAGGAGTCAGTTCTGGTTTTTCTCCCAGAACACATTTTCCGCCTAAGGTATGTTGCCAGTAATAATATATAGAAGTTCTTAAAGTGGTAGTTTCCAAAATTTTATGGATATTTTAACGTGAAAACTTAAAAATCTTTCTGACACTTGTATCACACTCCATGTATATTAAATCAGAATGTCTGTGGGTAAGAGCCAGGCATTAGTATATTCTGAAGATCAAGAGGTAATTCCAACAGGCAGCAAAATTTAAGAAGCACTGCCTAAAAGTAAATCACTACTATGTCTCATAACAAAACAGAAATATAGAAAAGTAGGGTATAGGTATTTAGACACTCTTAAGGAAGAATTGGTTCTGAAAATCAGAGTTACTGCCCTGGTAAAGCCGAACGGATATCTCCATGCTCACTATCTCTGAAGCCAATCAGGGATAGATGACAGATTTCAGATTTCACTGATTGGGTTTACAGCTAGTCCATATGCCCTGTTCATGCTCCCAGCAAGCCTGAAATTGCAGACAGTAAGTGGGAGGGAATTGGGGTTACTGATGAGTGCATATACAAATAGTATAACTCAACAGTTTCTTCCTGAAGTATCTGCTGAGGCCAGCCCTTCTTTAATATTCACACCATCACTGCAATAGTTAAGGTCTTAAGCCCACTCTCTGGGTTGATTGCAACAGTTTCAGAGTTGATTTACTTATTTAAAGCTCAGTCACACTCATCATTTCCTACACTGATCTTGTCCTGATCTTATTCAGGAGAAGAGTCAAGGACTCCAGAAAGAATTGTTTTTCTAGCAGAGAGAACACAATAGACCTGGACGTGACAGAGAGAATGTGGCTCATTTGGGGAAATATAAGGTGTTGAGTGTGTCTTAAAAAATGAGAAGAAAAGTGGTGGGAAGCTAGACATTATGTATAGATGTAGAGGAAAGGAGATAATAAGAAAGACTCCCTTTTTGGTTCGTATTTTGCACAAGGGTGAATGCAAATAACATTCATTGGAAGTGGATAAAATTAAGGACATCTCAGAGATGTTTGTCCTCACCACAGCCAAAGCCTAGGCTTTTGTAAACATGCATATTCTCTTTCCCTTCCTTCTTTTCTATTACTATCCAATTACAAAGATTTAGATTATTTGACCAACTGCTACTCACGCTGGTCATGACTGTATCAGTAACTCCTCATTAAGACATCTTGTATATCCTGTCCTTTGGCACTTTCTGCTTTTCCTGCTTTCTGGCTCCTTGTGGTGAGCAGACCTGTGTAGGGTTCACCTTATCACCATATTGCCACATCTGTCTGCTTTTCCACCTCTGGTACCCTTGTGGATAGATGAGAGAATGACATGAAGACAGGGTCTGCCAAACAATCCAATCTCTCTTTCTTATTTGCACTCCCACATCCTCACCCCATGATCAGAGTATTCTAATAATCTTCTCTCTAGTCCTCGGTTCCAGCTTCTCTCACCTCAATCCACCTTCAATAAGACTTATAAAGACTCCACTTAAAATACAAATCTGGTCATCTTACATTTCTCTATCACATAAACCATAGTTCACTCATGATAGCCAATCTCTTATGCTGGTGAGGTACACAATCTTCCTTCAGCAAACCTTGTCCTTTCATTTGGATCATTCATTTAGAAAGTATCAATGCCATGACTAATGCATTGGCCTGTCAAGGAGTCAGTTCTGGTTTTTCTCCCAGAACACATTTTCCGTCTAAGGTATGTTGCCAGTAATAATTATATAGAAGTTCTTAAAGTGGTAGTTTCCAAAATTTTATGGATATTTTAACGTGAAAACTTAAAAATCTTCTGACACTTGTATCACACTCCATGTATATTAAATCAGAATGTCTGTGGGTAAGAGCCAGGCATTAGTATATTCTGAAGATCAAGAGGTAATTCCAACAGGCAGCAAAATTTAAGAAGCACTGCCTTAAAAAGTAAATCACTACTATGTCTCATAACAAAAACAGAAATATAGAAAAGTAGGGTATAGGTATTTAGACACTCTTAAGGAAGAATTGGCTCTGAAAATCAGAGTTACTGCCCTGGTAAAGCCGGAACGGATATCTCCATGCTCACTATCTCTGAAGCCAATCAGGGATAGATGACAGATTTCCAGATTTCACTGATTGGGTTTACAGCTAGTCCATATGCCCTGTTCATGCTCCCAGCAAGCCTGAAATTGCAGACAGTAAGTGGGAGGGAATTGGGGTTACTGATGAGTGCATATACAAATAGTATAACTTCAACAGTTTCTTTCCCTGAAGTATCTGCTGAGGCCAGCCCTTCTTTAATATTCACACCATCACTGCAATAGTTAAGGTCTTAAGCCCACTCTCTGGGTTGATTGCAACAGTTTCAGAGTTGATTTACTTATTTCCAAGCTCAGTCACACTCATCATTTCCCTACACTGATCTTGTCCTGATCTTATTCAGGAGAAGAGTCAAGGACTCCAGAAAGAATTGTTTTTCTAGCAGAGAGAACACAATAGACCTGGACGTGACAGAGAGAATGTGGCTCATTTGGGGAAATATAAGGTGTTGAGTGTGTCTTAAAAAAATGAGAAGAAAAAGTGGTGGGAAGCTGGAAATTGAACAGATTAGGAAAAGTCATCTCATCTTATTAAAGAGACTGGCAGGCAATGTGGTGATAACCTAAGCAGGGGAACTAACAATCTTATTTGAATCTCAGAAAGATCATAGTGGCATGCAGTAATTGCATTTAACATGAAGGCCCTCAGTGAAGGTGAAGCTTGGTGGAAAGAATGAAGGGACAGATGGATGATGGACAGATACTCCAATCTAAGCCCCAGTCATAGTTGTTAGAATTACATATTCAAGAAGTAGAGAGTCACGGTTCTATCCCCAGCTCTACGGCTTCCTATTGATGTGATGTTAGTCAAGTTGCCTAACCTCACTGTGCCTGTTTCCTCATATTTAAAATGGAGATTATGTTACTATCTACCTCACAGTTTTATCAAGATAGTTAAATGATATAACACCTGGCAATATTATCACCTGGTACCTAGCAATACCTTAATAAATATTAGCTTTTGTTACTGTTTTCATTCAGCTTACTGAATTTTACAATAAAATGGTAATGAGGGCACCTATAAATAAATTACCCATGTTCTTTTAGATTTACACTAACGGAAATTATCTTCAGGACAGTGCTGGGTATGAATAGTACAGGAAAGGCCTACCTATAAACTGAAGGATAGAGCAGAGAAAAATGAGGAAAGACAAACCAAGCAGGATCCTTAAAGCCTCAAAAGCCTCCTGCCCAGTCTCCCTCACATTCCTGGGGAAATTTGAAAGCAGGGCCAGAAACTTCAGGTCTACAAGTCAGTAGTTCTTAATGTATGAGAGTGAACCTCCTCAGGCAGAACAAAGCAGACTGACATTCTTCTGATTACTCAGTCTTTACTCAAAATGCTTGTGGTATATAGCAGGGCCAAAAGTCAAAGGCCTCTTGAGTAATATTTTCTTTCCTTTGCTAAGAAATCCATTAAGTCCTCCAATTATTTGCAGCCTTCAAAATTTTTATTTAAAAAATTAACAATCTTTTTTCATATATAATTCTATGAATTTTAACATATGTATAGATTCACATAGCTACTGCCTCATTAGGATACAGTACTTTTCTACCACCTCCAAAATTCCTTTGTGTTATCCTTTTGTAGTCATATCTTTCCCCACACTTAATTTTTGGCTACCAGTAATCTGCCATCAGTCACTATAATTTTATCTTTGCAAGACTGTCATACAAAACCAAACATAGAGTATGTGACATTTTGAGACTGGAATTTTTTAAACTCAGCATAATGCCTTTTAGAATCATCCAACTTGTATCAATAGCTTATTCCAATTTGTTCCTGAATAGTATTTCATATTATGGGTGTAACAAAGTTTATCCATTCACCTATGGAAGGACATTTGAGTTGCTTGTACTCTTTGTTTATTATTAAAAGTGCTGCTATAAACAATGTACAGTTTATTGTATAAACTTAAGTTTTCATTTCTCTAAATAAAACACCTAGGAGTGGGACTGCTGAGTCATATGAAAAGGATATGTTCAATTTTTTAAAATCCAAATTATTTGCCTGAGTTGAAGTACCACTTTGCGTTCCCATCAGTAATTTATGAGAGTTCTAGTTTCTCTGCATCCTTGCATTGGTATTATCAATATTTTTTATTTTAGCCATTCTAATATCTGTGCAATCTTGTCTCATCATTGTTAGCACTCCCTCATATCTTTTGTTTATGTTCTAATTTGTTTCTTTTTCAATGTTGTGTTTTGAAAGTTCATTACATGTTTTAGATAGAAGCTCTTTGTTGGATACATGATTGACAAATATTTTCTTCAGGTCTGTCACTTGACTTTTTATTCTCTTTAACAAAGATTTTGCAAAGTAAGAGTTTTCATTTTAATAAAGTCAATTTTATTCTTATTTCTTTTATAGATCAGGCTTTTGGTGTCATATCTAAGACATATTATCACCTGGTACCTAGCAATACCTTAATAAATATTAGCTTTTGTTACTGTTTTCATTCAGCTTACTGAATTTTACAATAAAATGGTAATGAGGGCACCTATAAATAAATTACCCATGTTCTTTTAGATTTACACTAACGGAAATTATCTTCAGGACAGTGCTGGGTATGAATAGTACAGGAAAGGCCTACCTATAAACTGAAGGATAGAGCAGAGAAAAATGAGGAAAGACAAACCAAGCAGGATCCTTAAAGCCTCAAAAGCCTCCTGCCCAGTCTCCCTCACATTCCTGGGGAAATTTGAAAGCAGGGCCAGAAACTTCAGGTCTACAAGTCAGTAGTTCTTAATGTATGAGAGTGAACCTCCTCAGGCAGAACAAAGCAGACTGACATTCTTCTGATTACTCAGTCTTTACTCAAAATGCTTGTGGTATATAGCAGGGCCAAAAGTCAAAGGCCTCTTGAGTAATATTTTCTTTCCTTTGCTAAGAAATCCATTAAGTCCTCCAATTATTTGCAGCCTTCAAAATTTTTATTTAAAAATTAACAATCTTTTTCATATATAATTCTATGAATTTTAACATATGAGATTCACATAGCTACTGCCTCATTAGGATACAGTACTTTTCTACCACCTCCAAAATTCCTTTGTGTTATCCTTTTGTAGTCATATCTTTCCCCACACTTAATTTTGGCTACCAGTAATCTGCCATCAGTCACTATAATTTTATCTTTGCAAGACTGTCATACAAAACCAAACATAGAGTATGTGACATTTTGAGACTGGAATTTTTAAACTCAGCATAATGCCTTTTAGAATCATCCAACTTGTATCAATAGCTTATTCCAATTTGTTCCTGAATAGTATTTCATATTATGGGTGTAACAAAGTTTATCCATTCACCTATGGAAGGACATTTGAGTTGCTTGTACTCTTGTTTATTATTAAAAGTGCTGCTATAAACAATGTACAGTTTATTGTATAAACTTAAGTTTTCATTCTCTAAATAAAACACCTAGGAGTGGGACTGCTGAGTCATATGAAAAGGATATGTTCAATTTTTTAAAATCCAAATTATTTGCCTGAGTTGAAGTACCACTTATGCTCCCATCAGTAATTTATGAGAGTTCTAGTTTCTCTGCATCCTTGCATTGGTATTATCAATATTTTTTATTTTAGCCATTCTAATATCTGTGCAATCTTGTCTCATCATTGTTAGCACTCCTCATATCTTTTGTTTATGTTCTAATTTGTTTCTTCAATGTTGTGTTTTGAAAGTTCATTACATGTTTTAGATAGAAGCTCTTTGTTGGATACATGATTGACAAATATTTTCTTCAGGTCTGTCACTTGACTTTTTATTCTCTTTAACAAAGATTTTGCAAAGTAAGAGTTTTCATTTTAATAAAGTCAATTTTATTCTTATTTCTTTTATAGATCAGGCTTTTGGTGTCATATCTAAGACATTTTTGTCAGACCCAGGTCCTGAAGATTTCCTCCTTTCTATTATTCTAAAAGTTTTATAGTATTATGTGTTACATTTAGATCTGTGATCCACTTTGACTTATTTTTATAAGGTATGAGGTGCATTATTATTATTATTTGTTTGCTTATGGATGTCCAGTTTTTCCAATACCATTTACTGAAGAGACTATCTTTTCTCCATTCAATTGCCTTTCCACCTTTGTTAAAAATCAACTCATCAGGGGAGGGGCCAAGATGGCCAAATAGAAACATCTCCAGTCTGTAGCTCCCAACAAGACCAATGCAGAAGAGTGAGTGGTTTCTGCATTTCCAACTGAAGTACCCAGTTCATCTCATTGGGACTGGTTAGACAGTGGGTGCAGCCCAGGAGAGTGAGCAGAAGCAGGGTGGGCGTGCCTCACCCAGGGAAGTGCAGAGCCAGGGACCTCCTCCCAGCCAAGGGAAGCATGAGGGACTGTGCCATGAGGACTGCCAGATACTATGCTTTTCCCATGGTCTTGCACCTGCAGATCAGGAGATTCCCTCTGCCTACACCACCAGGGCCCTGGGTTTCAAGCACAAAACTGGGCAGCTGTTTGGGCAGCACTGAGCTAGCTGCAGGAGTTTTTTCATACCCCAGTGGCACCTGGAACTCCAGTGAGACAGAGAACCATCACTCCCTGGAAAGGGGCTGAAGCCAGGAGCCAAGTGGTCTCACTCAGTGGATCCCACTCCCACAGAGCCCAGCAAGCTAAGATCCACTGGCTTGAAATTCTCACTGCCAGCACAGCAGTCTGAAGTGACCTGGGACACTTGAGCTTGGTGGGGGAGGGGATCCACCATTACTGAGGCTTGAGTAGGCAGTTTTCCCTCACAGTGTAAACAAAGCCACTGGAAGTTTGGACTGGGTGGAGCCACAGCTCAGCAAAGCTGTAGCCAGACTGCCTCTCTAGATTCCTCCTCTCTGGGCAGGGCATCTCTGAAAGAAGGCAGCAGCCCCAGTCAGGGGCTTATAGATAAAACTCCCATCTCCCTGGGACAGAGCACCTGGGGAAGGGCAGCTGCAGTGCAGCTTCAGCAGACTTAAATGTTCCTGCCTGCCAGCTCTGAAGAGAGCAGGATCTCCTGACAGCACAGGGGACAGACTGCCTCCTCAAGTGGGTCCCTGACCCCTGTGCCTCCTGACTGGAGAGACACCTCCCAGCAGGGGTCAACAGACACCTCATACAGGAGAGCTCTGGCTGGCTGGCATCTGGTGGGTGCCCTCTGGGATGAAGCTTCCAGAGGAAGGGCAGGCAGCAATCTTTGCTGTTCTGCAGCCTCTGCTGGTGATACCCAGGCAAACAGGGTCTGGGTGGACCTCAGCAAACTCCAGCAGACCTGCAGAGAGGGCCTGACTGTTAGAAGAAAAACTAACAAACAGAAAGCAATAACATCAACATCAACAAAAGGATGTCCACAAAAACCCCATCCAAGGTCATCAACATCAAAAAAGGTAGATAAATCCACAAAGATGAGGAAAAACCAGCAAAAAGGCTGAAAATTCCAAAACCAGAATGCCTCTTCTCCTCCAAAGGATCACAACTCCTCCAGCAAGGGAACAAAACTGGATGGAGAATGAGTTTGATGAATTGACAGAAGTAGGCTTCAGAAGGTGGGTAATAACAAACTCCTGAGCTAAAGGAGCATGTTCTAACCCAATGCAAGAAGCTAAGAACCTTGATAAAGGTTAGAGGAATTGCTAACTAGAATAACCAGTTTAGAGAAGAACATAAATGACCTGATGGAGCTGAAAAACACAGCATGAGAACTTTGTGAAGCATACACAAGTATCAATAGCCAAATCAATCAAGCAGAAGAAAGGATATCAGAGATTGAAGATCAACTTAATGAAATAAAAAGATTAGAGAAAAAGAATGAAAAGGAATGAACAAAGCCTCCAAGAAATATGGGACTATGTGAAAAGACCAAACCTATGATTGATTGGTGTACCTGAAAGTGATGGGAGAATGGAACCAAGTTGGAAAACACACTTCAGGATATTATCCAGGAGAACTTCCCAACCTAGCAAGACAGGCCAACATTCAAATTCAGGAAATACAGAGAACACCACTAAGATACTCCTTGAGAAGATCAACCCCAAGACACATAATCATCAGATTCACCAAGGTTGAAATGAAGGAAAAATGTTAAGGGCAGCCAGAGAGAAAGGTCAGGTTACCTACAAAGGGAAGTCCATCAGAATTTCTCTGCAGAAACCCTACAAGCCAGAAGAGAGTGGGGGCCAATATTCAACATTCTTAAAGAAAAGAATTTTCAACCCAGAATTTCATATCCAGCCAAACTAAGCTTCATAAGTGAAGGAGAAATAAAATCCTTTACAGACAAGCAAGTGCTGAAGGATTTTGTCACCACCAGGCCTGCCTTACAAGAGCTCCTGAAGGAAGCACTAAATATGGAAAGGAAAACCAGTACCAGCCACTGCAAAAACATACCAAAATATAAAGACCAATGACACTATGAAGAAACTGCATCAACTAATGTGCAAAATAACCAGCTAGCATCATGATGACAGGATCAAATTCACATAACAATATTAACCTTAAATGTAAATGGGCTAAATGCCCCAATTAAAAGACACAGACTGGCAAATTGGATAAAGTCAAGACCATTGGTGTGCTGTATTCAGGAGACCCATCTCACATGCAAAGACACATAGGCTCAAAATAAAGGGATGGAGGAATATTTACCAAGCAAATGGAAAGAAAAAAAAAAAAGCAGGGGTTGCAATCCTAGTCTCTGATAAAACAGACTTTAAACCAACAAAGATCAAAAAGACAAAGAAGGGCATTACATAATGGTAAAGGATCAATGCAACAAGAAGAGCTAACTATCCTAAATATATATGCACCCAATACAGGAGAACCCAGATTCATAAAACAAGTTCTTAGAGACCTACAAAGAGACTTAGACTCCCACACAATAATAGTGGGAGACTTTAACACCCACTGTCAATATTAGACAGATCAAGACAGAAAATTAACAAGGATATTCAGGACTTGAACTCAGCTCTGGACCAAGTGGACCTAATAGACATCTACAGAACTCTCCACCCCAAATCAACAGAATATACATTCTTCTCAGCACCACATGGCACTTATTCTAAAATTGACCACATAATTGGAAGTAAAACACTCCTCAGCCACTGCAAAACACACCAAAATATAAAGACCAATGACACTATGAAGAAACTGCATCAACTAATGTGCAAAATAACCAGCTAGCATCATAATGACAGGATCAAATTCACACATAACAATATTAACCTTAAATGTAAATGGGCTAAATGCCCCAATTAAAAGACACAGACTGGCAAATTGGATAAAGAGTCAAGACCCATTGGTGTGCTGTATTCAGGAGACCCATCTCATGTGCAAAGACACACATAGGCTCAAAATAAAGGGATGGAGAATATTTACCAAGCAAATGGAAAGCAAAAAAAAGCAGTTGCAACCTAGTCTCTGATAAAACAGACTTTAAACCAACAAAGATCAAAAAGACAAAGAAGGGCATTACATAATGGTAAAGGGATCAATGCAACAAGAAGAGCTAACTATCCTAAATATATATGCACCCAATACAGGAGCACCCAGATTCATAAAACAAGTTCTAGAGACCTACAAAGAGACTTAGACTCCCACACAATAATAGTGGGAGACTTTAACACCCACTGTCAATATTAGATCAATGAGACAGAAAATTAACAAGAATATTCAGGACTTGAACTCAGCTCTGGACCAAGTGGACCTAATAGACATCTACAGAACTCTCCACCCCAAATCAACAGAATATACATTCTTCTCAGCACTACATAGCACTTATTCTAAAATTGACCACATAATTGGAAGTAAAACACTCCTCAGCAAATGCAAAATAACTGAAATTATAACAAACAGTCTCTCAGACCACAGTGCAATCAAATTAGAACTCAGGATTAAGAAACTCACTCAAAACCACACAACTACATGGAAACTGAACAACCTGCTCCTGAATGACTACTGGGTAAATAACAAAAATTAAGGCAGAAATAAATAAGTTCTTTTGAAACCAATGAGAACAAAGACACAACATGTACCAGAATCTCTGGGACACAGCTAAAGCAGTGTTAAGAAGAAATTTATAGCACTAAATGCCCACAGAGAAAGCTGGAAAGATCTAAAATTGACACCCTAACATCACAATTAAAAGAACTAGAGAAGCAAGAGCAAACAAATTCAAAAGCTAGCAGAAGACAAGAAATAACTAAGATCAGAGCAGAACTGAAGGAGATAGAGACAAAAACCCTTCAAAAAAATCAATGAATCCAGGAGCTGGTTTTTGAAAAGATTAACAAAAATAGACCACTAGCCAGACTAATAAAGAAGAAAAGAGAAGAATCAAATAGATACAATAAAAAATGATAAAGGGATATCACCACTGATCCCACAGAAATACAAACTACCATCAGAGAATACTATAAACACCTCTATGCAAATAAACTAGAAAATCTAGAAGAAATGGATAAATTCCTGGACACATACACCTCCCAAGACTAAACCAGGAAGAAGTCAAATCCTGAATAGACCAATAACAAGTTCTAAAATTGAGGCAGTAATTAATAACCTACCAACCAAAAAAGCCCAGGACCAGACAGATTCACAGCCAATTCTACCAGAGGTACAAAGAGGAGTTGGTACCATTCCTTCTGAAATTATTCCAAACAATTGAAAGGAGAAATTCTTCAGTAACTCATTTTATGAGGCCAGCACTATCCTGATATGAAAACATGGCAGAGACAAAACAAAATGAAAACTTCAGGCCAATATCTCTAATAAACATCTATTTGAAAATCCTCAGTAAAATGCAGGCAAACCGAATCTAGCAGCAATCAAAAAGCTTATCCACCATGGTCAATTTGGCTTCATCCCTGGGATGCAAGGCTGGTTCAACATATGCAAATCAATAAACATAATCCATCACATAAACAGAACCAATGACAAAACCACATGATTATCTCAATAGATGCAGAAAAGGCCTTCGATAAAATTCAACACCTTTCATGCTAAAAACTCTCAATAAACTAGGTATTGATGGAACATATCTCAAAATAATAAGAGCTATTTATGACAAACCCACAGCCAATATCATACTGAATGGGCAAAAGCTGGAAGCATTCCCTTTGAAAACCGGCACAAGACAAGGATGCCCTCTCTCACCACTCCTATTCAACATAGTATTGGAAGTTCTGGCCAGGGCAATCAGGCAAGAGAAAGAAATAAAGGGTATTCAAATAGGAAGAGAAGTCAAATTATCTCTGTGCAGATGACGTGATTGTATATTTAGAAAACCCCATCATTTCAGCCCAAAACTCCTTAACCTGATAAGCAGCTTCAGCAAAGTCTTGGGATACAAAATCAATGTGCAAAAATCACAAGCATTCCTATACACCAATAACAGACAAACAGAGAGCCAAATCATGAGTGAACTCCATTCACAATTGCTACAAAGAGAATAAAATACCTAGGAATACAACTTACAAGGGATGTGAAGGACCTCTTCAAGGAGAACTACAAACCACTGCTCAAGGAAATGAGAGGACACAAACAAATGGAAAACATTCCATGCTCATGGATAGGAAGAATCAATATCATGAAAATGGCCATACTACTCAAAGTAATTTATAGATACAATGCTATTTCCATCAAACTATCACTGATATTCTTCACAGAATTATAAAAACCTACTTTCAATTTCATATGGAACCAAAAAGAGCCCTATAGCCAAGCCAATCCTAAGCAAAAAGAACAAAGCTGGACACATCACACTACCTGACTTAAAACTATACTACAAGGCTACAGTAATCAAAACAGAATTGTACTGGTACCAAAACAGACATGTAGACCAAAGGAACAGAACAGAGACCTCAGAAATAACACCAAACATCTACAACCATCTGATTTTTGACAAACCTTGAGAGAAGAGAAAAACCCTCTCATATTGTTTTATATTGCTTTATGGAAAGGCAAGGTGCCAAGAACCAGACTTGAACCAGGCCTGGGCCTGCCTGGCCTAAGCCTAGTAGTTAAAATTCAACCCCTGACCTAGCCACTGATGTTATCTACAGATTCCAGAGATTGTGTGGAAGGACATTGTAAAACTTCCCGCTCTGTTCTGTTTCACTCTGACTACCAGTCATGCAGCCTCTGTCACATAGCCCCTAGCTTGCTCAATCAGTCACAACCCTCTCATGTGAAACCTTTAGCATTGTGAGCCCTTAAAAGGGACAGAAATTGTGCACTCGGGAACTCGGATTTTAAGACGCTAGTCTGCTGATACTTCCAGCTGAATAAAGCCCCTCCTTCTACAACTCGGTGTCTGAGGGGTTTTGTCTGGGCTTGTCCTGCTACATTTCTTGGTTCCCTGACTGGGAAATGAGGTGATTAACTGATGGATGATCGAGGCAGTCCCTTAGGCGGCTTACACCTGCCCTGTGGAGCATCCCTGCGGGGGACTCTGGCCAGCTTGAGTGATGAGGATCCTGAGAGGGTTCCTGGGTAGGCCTTTGCCCCAGTGGAATGCCTCATCAGAGCGGTGCATGGCAGGCCCCTATGGAGGATCAAGGCAGTGGCTGAACACCAGGAAGGAACTGGCACTTGGAGTCTGGACATCTAAAACTTGGTAAGACTGATCTTTGGAACTTGCCCAATCCATGACTGCTTGATGCTATGGTTTTGATTTTGACATGGCTTGCTTTTCTTGATACTCTGATTTTGGTTTTGATTTTGGTTTGGTGTAAACCGTAAAAGTGTGTGTGTGCCCTTTTTACCCCTTGTTTTGTGGTGTGCATGTGGTGTGAGCATGGTGTTTTTTTCTTGAGGAAGTATGGGGCTATTCTGTTAAAAAAAAAGAAAAAAAAAAAAAAGATGATTTAACATTAACCACTGAAAATTCCCTTAACCCAACAGGTTTCCTAACAGGAAATCTAAATCTTAATTACCATACAAAGGCGTGACCAGACCTAGGAGGAATTCCCTTCAGGACAGGAGGATAGATGGTTCCTCCCAGGTAATTGAAGGAAAATAAAAAAGCCATCTATACCAATTCTAAGTTAATTTGGACTAAACAAGATCTTATTAATAGCAAAGGATAACTGCAATCTCAAACTTACAAGGTTTTCAACAAAAGTAATGTTTGCTAAAAGTTAACAGTGTAACATGTATTATAGTAACTTCCAATCTTGTGGCCTTAGTCTGGTCCACAGACATAAAGGAAGTTCTCTTTGGAAAAGAATATCATTCGAAAAAGGAAAAAAGGGAGGGCAAGATTTATGTAAAAAATAATGTTATATGGTAAATTCTTATCCTGAAATAAATTAACTGGTTGTTTAAAGAAAAAAATGTTTGTAATAAGTCAGAAAGTTAAGGCATGTCAAAAATTGCCTGTAAAAGTCATGAAAAAGAAAAATGTTATAAAAAGAATTTATGCAAGAAATGTTGTATAATTTAAAAGTAACTAGGCTTCCTGAATGTAAAACTATTGAAAAGAAAACAGTTTATGTGCAAGGTGTATAAGAAAGTAAAATATACCTTTGGTAAAAGGATTATAAGGAGGCATAAGAATGTTTTTACCTACATTAAAAAAAATTATTGTTTTGAAGGTTTAAGCAAGTTTTAAAACATTAATTGTAAAGAAAATTCTGTGTAAACATATTAGCTAAAGTTAAAGAAGTATCATCCAGTTTTTCTGTGAACTGGACATTAAAGTAAAAGCATAACAGGTTTTTCTTAAAGCACCAACCTGCTCTTTAACAAAATTATAAAAGGTTAAAAGAGTCTATAAAATCTTACCTTATGGTCAACATTAAAAATTGATAAATATGTCTACAAGGTTTTATTAAAATTAAGTTTAACATTAATAACACACTAATATAAAGGTAAAATTTAGCTTATCTGGTATAAAAATCATACAAAGAAGCATTGTTAAATATAAAATGGTATTTGGCTTTCTTTGGTTTAAAACTAATAAAAATAGGTGCTAAAGGAAATTTCTCAGTAAAAGGCACCAAGGACTATAAAGTCCACTGCCATGTCCCCACATTTAAAACAAAAGGTCAATTTCTTAAAATTATATACTTGGTTTATCTTCCACTTTCCTTTCTCAAAACTAAAAGTCTTTTAGCACATGTACCACCCTAGAATTTCCAGTAAACCAGCACCAGCCTGAAGATCACATTCTCATCAAAGGTGGAAAGAAAAAAAACTCGAGCCAGCCTAGGAAGGACCCTACCTTGTGCTGCTAACCACCAAGTTGTTCATACAGCAAAAAGGATGGACTCATCACACCTGAGTCAAGCGCCACCCTCCAGAGTTGTGGGCCATAGTCCCAGGGAAAACCCTACCAAACTAAAGCTAAGAAAAATTTAACTCTTCATCTATTCTATTACTCTTTCTTCTTTCCTCTTCTATTGCTGACCATCTAGTTATTAACATAACCAAGTCAATTTTGCCTCAAACTATTGCATTTAATGCTTGCCTTGTTATACCCTGTGAGGACTTGCCAAGTCAAAGACAGCTCTCTACTTCAGAAAAGTACTTCTGTCCCTCCTGACTCTCCTCAGACTGGGCATTAGTAAACTAGGACCATTTAATCTGGGAGATTTGATAAAGACCCCAGTGCCAACCAGGAGTCTTGCCCCCAATGTAGAGCTTTTATGCCATAGTTGGTCCAACGTTCTGTGGACCACTAAAGAGCAAGGATGGACTGCCCCAACTGGTTTTGTAATTTCCTAAAATCATACATTCATTTTACTAGAGGATCATAGAAGTTAAAGACTTAAAACAAACTTTAGCAATTAAGACAGGATACCAAGATGCAAATGCCTGGTTAAATGGATCAAATATTCCATCTGCATTAAACAAAAGCAATTGTTATGCTTGTGCACATGGCAGGCCAGAGGCCCAGATTGTCCCCTTCCACTAAGGTGGTCCTCCAGTCGACCAGGTGTAGGCTGCATGGTAGCTCTTTCCAGGATTCTACAGCCTGGAGTAATAAGTCATGCCAAGCTCTCTGCTATATCCCAAAGTCTGGCACCCTGCAGGTCAGCCCCGAGGGCCATCCAGCTTCCATCTCCCAACACTAAGTTCACTTCATGTCTCTCATGACAGGGAGGAAACTTAGCATTCCTTGGAGACCTGAAGGATGCAGTGAGCTTAAGAATTTTCAAGAGCTTATCAATCAGTCAGCCCTTGTTCATCCCTGAGCATGGATGTGTGGTGGTATTGTGGTGGACCTTTACTGGGCACTCTGCTGAATAACTGGAGTGGCACTTGTACTTTAGTCCAATTGGCTATCCCTTTCACCCTGGCATTTCATCAACCAGAGGAGGAAAAATAAGACATCATAAAGTGAGAGAAGCCCCTTATGGGTCTTTCGACTCTCATGTCTATTTAGATGCAATTGGAGTCCCATGAGGAATACCAGATCAATTTAAAGCTTGAAATCAAATAGCTGCAGGATTTGAGTCAATATTTTGGTGGGTGACAGTTAATAAAAATGTAGATTAGATAAACTACATCTATTACAACCAACAGCAACAAGCTTTTCATGAGTTAAAAAAAAACTCATGTCAGCCCCAGCCCTGAGGCTACCTGACCTGACAAAACTCTTTACACTCTATGTGTCAGAAAGAGAAAAAATGGCAGTTGGAGTTTTAACCCAGACTGTGGGGCCCTGGCCAAGGCCAGTGGCCTATCTCTCAAAACAACTAGACAGGGGTTTCAAAGGCTGGCCCCATGTCTAAGGGCCCTAGCAGCAATGGCCCTGTTAGCACAAGAAGCAGATAAACTAACCCTTAGGCAAAACCTGAATATAAAGGCCCCCATGCTGTGGTAACTTTAATAAATACCAAAGGACATCATTGGTTAACAAATGCTAGATTAACCAAGTACCAAAGCTTGCTATGTGAAAATCCCCACATAACCATTGAAGTTTGCAACACCTAAACCCCACCACCTTGCTCCTGGTATCAGAGAGCCCAGTTGAACATAACTGTGTAGAGGTGTTGGACTCAGTTTATTCTAGTGGGCCCAACCTCCGAGACCATCCTTAAACATCAGTAGACTGTGAGCTGTACATGGATGGAGCAGCTTCACCAACCCTGCAAAGTGACTCTGAAGAAGACAAGCCCTGCTCCAGTCACACCCAGAAGCTGACTGGTCCATGCATGGCAAAGCATGAGAAAACTCATCACAGGACTCATTTTCCTTAAAATTTGGACTTGTACAGTAAGGACTTCAACTGACCTTCCTCAGACTGAGGCTGTTCCCAGTGTATACATCAAGTCACTGAGGTAGGACAAAAGGTTGCAGTCCTATTATTTTATGGTTATTATAAGTGTACTGGAACTCTAAAAGAACTTGTTTGTATAATGTTATTCTATACAAGGTATGTAGCCCAGGAAATGACCAACCTGATGTGTGTTATGACCCATCTGAGCCTCCCATGACCACAGTTTTAAAATAAGATTAAGACTGAGGACTGGTAGGGGCTCATAAATGATATGAGTAAAGTGTTAGCCAAAACAGAAGAAAAAGGGTGCCCAAACAAGTCACCTTAAAATTTGATGCCTGTGCTGTCATTAATAGTAATAAGTTAGGAATAAGATGTGGTTCTCTTAATTAAAAAGAGGCTATATGGCAGAAAATAAGTACATTTGTCATGAATTAGGACTGTGTGGAAATAAATGTGGATACTGGTCTTGTGTCATTTAGGCTACTTGGATAAAAAAAATGAAGAATCCTGTCCACCTTCAGAAAGGAAAAGTGGCCCTTCCTGTACCAGTGGTCAGTGTAACCCCTTAGAACTAGTAATAACCAACCCCTTGATCCTCGCTGGAAAAAAGGGGAGTGTAACCCTAGGAATTGATGGGGCTGGACTGGATCCTCAAGTAAATATCGTGGTTTGAGGAGAAGTTTAACGCTCTCCTGAGCCAGTATTTCAAACTTCTATGATGAACTAAATGTGCCAGTACCAGAAATTCCAGGAAAAACAAGAAATTTGTTTTTGCAATTAGCCGAGCATGTAGCCCAGTCTCTCAATGTCACTTCATGTTATGTATGTGGAGGAACTGTAATGGAGATCAATGGCCATGGAAGCCCAAGAATTAGTACCTACAGACCCAGTTCCTGATGAATTCCTGGCTCAAAAGAATCACCCTGATAATTTCTGGGTCCTAAAAGCCTCAATTATTGGACAATATTGCATAGCTAGAGAAGGAAGAATTCACCCCCTGTGGGAAGACTTAGTTGTCTGAGACAGAAACTGTATAATAGTACCACAAAAACAGTCCACTTGGTGGAGTTCAAATCACACAAGAAAATCCATTTAGTAAATTCCCAAAGTTGCAAACCATGTGGACCCACCGAGTCCCACCAGGACTGGACAGCCCCACTGGATTATACTGGATATGTGGGCATAGAGTTTATGCCAAATTACCTGACCAGTGGGCAGGTAGTTGTGTTATTGGCACTATTAAACCATCTTTCTTCCTACTGCCCATAAAAACAGGCAAACTCCTGGGCTTCCCTGTCTATGCTTCCCATGAAAAGAAAGCATAGCTATAGAAATTGAAAAATGATAAATGGCCCCTGAGAGAATCATACAATATTATGGGCCTGCTACTTGGGCACAAGATGGCTCGTGGGGATACGGACCCCATTTACATGATCAACGAATCATACGGTTACAAGCTGTCTTAAAATAATCACTAATAAAACCAGCAGAGCCTTGACTATTCTGGCCTGGCAAGAAACTCAGATGAGAAATGCTATCTATCAAAATAGATTAGCTCTTGACTACTTGCTAGCAGCTGAAGGAGGTCTGTGAAATTTAACCTTACTAATTGCTGCCTACACATAGATGATCAAGGGCAAGTAGTTGAAGACATAGTTAAAGATATGACAAAACTGGCACATGTGCCCGGCAAGTGTGGCATGGATTTGATCCTGGGGCCATGTTTGAAAATGGTTCCCAGCACTAGGAAGATTTAAAACTCTTATAATAAGAGTTATAATAGTAATAGGAACCTGCTTACTGATCCCTTGTTTGCTACCTGTACTTCTTCAAATGATAAAAGCTTCATTGCTACCTTAGTTCACCAAAATGCTTCAGCACAAGTGTACTATATGAATCACTATCAATCTGTCTTGCAAGAAGACATGGTAGTAAAAATGAAAGTGAGAACTCCCACTAATAAAATGAGTGAGAGTCTCAAAGGGGGAAATGAGAGAAGAGACACTTTCATATTGTTTTATATTGTTTTATACTGGTATCTGGTCTTTCTTTAAAAAAAAAAAAAAGAAATAATCACAAAAAAGGCAGCCCAGTGCCAAGAACTAGCCAACCAGGCCTGGTCCTGCCTGAACTAAGCCTAGAATGAGAATTCAAATTCTATCACTGATGTTATCTATAGATTCCAGCATTGTATGGAAGGTCTGTAGGAAACTTCCCACTCTGTCTGTTTCACTCTGACTACAACATGCAGGTCAAGATAGCTTGCTCAATCAATCACGACCCTCTCATGTGGACCTTAGAGTTGTGAGCCCTTAAAAGGGACAGGAATTGCTCACTCAGGGAGCTCAGTTTTTGGAGATGTGAGTCTTGCCAATGCTTCCAGCTGAATAAAGCCCCTTCCTTCTACAACTTGGCGTCTGAAGGGTTTTGTCTGTAGCATGCTCTGCTACAACCTAACAAAAACTAGCAATGGGGAAATAATTCTCTCTTAAATAAATGGTGCTGAAAAAACTGGCTAGCCATATGCAGAAAACAGAAACTAGACCCCTTCCCTACAAAAATTAACTCAAGATGGATTAAAGACTTAAATGTAAAACAAAAAAACATAAAAATCTTACAAGAAACCTAGGTAATACCATTCAGGACATAGACATGGGCAAAGACTTCATGAGGAAAACACTAAAAGCAATTGCAACAAAATCCAAAATTAACAAATGGAATCTAACTCTGGGCCTGGTAGTTAAGATTGTGACCTAACTGGTTAAACTATCATCAGATTATAGACATCATGAATGTGTGAAAAATTTTGATCTATCCATTACAGTGTGGTGATTCCTCAGATCGGAACCAGAAATCCTATTTGACCCAGGAATCCCATTACTGGGTATATACCAAAAGGATTATAAATCATTCTACTATAAAGACACATGCACATGTATGTTTATTGCAGCCCTATTTACAATAGACAGGACATTGCCCAACCCAAATGGCTCATCTTGACAGACTGAATAAAGAAAATATAGTCATATACAGCTGATGTCCCGTCCAAATAAAGAATGAGATCATGTGCTTTGCAGGGACATGAATGAAGCTGAAGCCATCATCCTCGACATCTCAAAACACAGGAACAGAAAACTAAAAAGTGGTATTATTAATGGCATGTGGACAAGAATGAGAATAGCCATTGGAAATGGGGAGGGGAACATAAGGAATCAGGGCCTGTTGAGTGGTGGGGGGCATGGATTATTCATTCAGGACAAATACTTAATGCACAATTTAAAATATGTAGATGACAGGTTGGTTGGTGTAGCAAACCATCATGGAACATGTATCTGACTGTAACAAACCTGCACTTTCTGCACATGTATCCCAGAACTTAAAACAAAACAAAATCAATTGATCATATGTGTTATAGTCTATTTCAAAATCCACTATTCTGTTCCATTAACTGTTGCATCCATTCACCAATATCATTTCAAGTCACAATAAGTAATCCTTTAATAAGTGTTGTGACATCCAAGTATTCTAGTTCTTTCAGGCAAGGACCTGGCAGTTATTCTAGCAGAAGATAGAAAAAATTTTAGAAATTACAAACAGCTTTCAGTGAGATAAAGGAACATGACATTTTAATGGTGGTATTGCTGAAATCTGTATATAAAGTGGTCAAAAAATTGACATTTTTACTATGTTGGGTCTTCCAATCCATGAACATGGGTATGTTTCTCCATTTATTTAGGTCTTCTTTGATTTTTTTAAATCAACATTTAATACTTCTAAGCATAAAAATTCTTTACATGTTTTATTAGATTTATACATTGTTTTGACAATGAAAGTATATTTGAATGGGTTTCAGTCCATTTTAATTTCAGTTTCCAATCGTTTACTGCTCATATATAGAAATAAAGTTATATGAGACCTTGTTCCCAAGTCTACCGAGGCTCACCCTTTATGCAAAATCTAATGTTTTCATGACCTCCAACAACCCCTGGTTATCACTTGTGGTCCTCTACAAGGAATCTTCAGGATCAAAATAAATAGTTTGGGGGACTATCACCACCAAGCTGTCCTCTCAGCAGGCATACCTCCCACTATGTCTAAAAAAACTGGCATCCTATTTATAACTTAGTTTTGTTGAATCTTGCTCCAGAAAAACAGACATGAAGCTGATAAGGCAGACAAATGTCAGATCTTACCTGACACAGCAGCTACCATCCTGAGCCTAAGATTTGAAGGCATTTATAGATGCCAACACCAAGAAATTGAGTATTTGGGTGGATCACCAGTTCTAATCATCAATGAATAGTGTGCATTAGCGATTGTGTGGTGATTCATAGACAGATCCCATAGGCAGCTTTGGGACTGTCTAATAAATGAGATCACTAAGGTCATCTAATATTTGATAGCCAACATGATAAATAATAAAAATACAAAATAACTAAAGCTGGATGCTGCACCTCTATAACCAAGATAAATACTTGGGTAAGCTGGGAAGAAAATAAAATCACTTGAACCCAGAGGTGGAGGATGCAGTGAGAGGATCACTCCAGTGCGCTCTGGCCTCTGTAATAGAATAATCTTTGCCATCTAAAAGTCCTTTAAAATAACTAGGAAATATACAGGAAATACTTAGTAAATAATGTTGGTAAGGCTTTCTCTGGAGTTATTGAATGTATCATGTGTGTAGTTCTGATGTGTGTCCCTTCCCTCTTTACATATTTAGAAAATTTGATTTAGGCCAGATATTTGAGAAGGTATGTAAAGGAACCTAGTCTTTCCTAACTCCACCCTTTTTGCAAACTGATACAAGGCAGGAACCTTTGGGGTCTAATAATCTCTCATTCAGTCTCCCCTAAAATTGGTGTGGTAATTTGTAGGAAGACAAGGTACACAGGTGACAATTGCTGTTTTGTGGCCTACTACATTTATTACCCTAGAAGATTGAACTTGTACAGGCTCCGCCCAACAATCTCAGCACCTAGGCAGCTAGAGGACAACAGACTTTGGGCTCAAATATAAAGTAGCTATCTTTACCCTCAAGGGTCAGTGTGTGCCTGCTCATGACTGGGCCCTCCAAACGTCACTCGGTATTCACAAAATGTCCAGTCTCCATCTTTTGCACCCTGACTCCCACATTATCATGGCAGAGCCAACCATGGACAGTGCCATAATATAGTTTGGATATTTGTCCCTGCCCAAATCTCAGGTTGAATTGCAATACCCCATCCTGGAGGTTAGGGCCTGGTGGGAGGTGTTTGGATCATGGGGATGGATCTCTCGTGATTTGGTGCTGTCTTGGTAATGATGAGTTTTCACAAGCTCTGGTCATTTAAAAGTGTCTGGCACCTTCCCCTCACTCGCTATCTGTTGTTCCTGCATTCACTACATAATATGCAAGCTCCTGCTTAACCTAATGCCATGAGTAAAAGCTCCGTGAGGCCTCCCCAGAAACCACGCAATGTCAATTCTATACTTCCTGTATAGCCTGCAGAACTGTGAGCCAATTAAACCTCTTTTCTTTATAAATTACCCAGTCTTAGGTATTTCTTTATAGGAACACAAAAACAGAGAATTTTGTTGGGATCAAGGGACTAGATTGCAACTCTGGACACAGCATCATGTGGAGGCTTGTATTGTGCATTTTAGCTCCAGGTCAACAAACGGGCAATCCACAGACCCTCTCAAGGAAGCGGACTGCTCCTGTAGGACCCAGGAGACACCCCAAATACGGTGAGTGCCCCCAATGTGGAAGTAGGAAAGGGAGACCCTCCTCTCCCAAACACACATCACCACTGGAGAAGCTGAAGGTCTGTTTGCAAGAGAAGTTTCTGACTTTACCTGGAGCTGAGTCAAGTTAGAGTGCCAACCTGAGTGAAATACAGGGGTAGAGGAAGCAGCAGAAAGGCCCCAGGAGCTTGCGAGATCCCCAAGCAGCCCATTCCTGCCTGGCACCACAGGGATCCATTAGGAGGGTAGCCAGAGAAGCAGGGAGTAAAACTCTACAGGAAGAAGGAATTCTCTAGCTGAACTCTGTAACAATTTGAAAGGGTGAGAAGCCTCCTGGCCAGAACTCAGGGGAGGGCACAAATCCAGTGTGCAGACTTCACAGGCAGGGGAAGAACTAAAGCCTTTTCTTTGCAATGGGAGGAGATAGCCTCAGGCAAGTTTTCAAGCCTGTCTGCCCTCTGCCTGGAAACAGACTTGGGGCTGTTGGGGAGGGGCATGGTGGGAGTGAGACTGGCCTCTTCAGGTTTGTGGAGCTGGGTGAGGCCTGTGACTGCCAGCTTTCCCCACTTCCCTGACAACCTGCATGACTCAGCAGAGGCAGCCATAATCCTCCTAGGTACACAACTCCAGTGACCTGGGAATCTCACCCCATCCCCACAGCAGCCTCAGCAAGACCTGCCCAAGGAGAGTCTGAGCTCAGACATGCCTAGCCCCCCCACCTGATGGTCCTTCCCTACCCACCCTGGTAGCAGAAGACAAAGGGCATATAAACTTGGGAGTTCTAGGGCCCCACCCACTTCTGGTTGCTCTCCACACTACTACAGCTGATGCCACCTGGAAAGCACTAATCAGCACAATAATAGAGGATTAAACCACCAAAGCAAAGGACCCTCATGAAGTCCACTGCACCCACTGCCACCTTCACCAGAACAGGCACTGGTATCTACAGGTGAGAGACCCACAGACAGTTCACATCACAGGACTCTGTGCAGACCCCAGTACCAGTCTGGAGCTGGGTAGACTCACTGGGTGGCTAGATCCAGAAGAGAAACAACAATCACTGCAGTTCAGCTCACAGGAAGCCACATCCACAGAAATAGGGGGAGAGTACAACATCAAGGGAACACCCCGTGGGACAAAAAAATCCTGAACAACAGCCTTCAGCCCTAGACTGTCAGGCCTCTGAGCTGAAGCTCAGCCATTGTAACCCCTGTGACCTGCACATATATGTCCAGATGGCCTGCAGGAGCCAAGAAGTCTGGGGCAACACAAAACTACAAAAGCAGCAAAACAGTCAGCTCCTGTACTAACTGATTGACCAACCTTACAACATTCCATTATGACTTGTTCCTGCCCTGCCCCAACTGATCGACTGACCTCATGACATTCTTCCTCTGGGCAATGAGTCTTACGATCTCTCCATCATGCACCTTGTGACTCCCTCCTCTGCTGACAATAGACAACCACCTTTAACTGTAACTTTCCACTGCTTATCCCAGTCCTATAAAACTGCCCCATCCCTATCTCCCTTTTCGGACTCCTTTTTTGGACTCAGCCCGCCTGCACCCAGGTGAAATAAACAGCTTTATTGCTCACACAAAGCCCGTTTGGTGGACTCTCTTCACATGGACGCACATGACATTTGGTGCTGAAGACCTGGGATAGGAGGACTCCTTCGGGAGACTGTCTCTGTCCTCGCCTCACTCCGGCCAGAGATCCATCTAGACCTCAGGCTCCTCGTGACCAACCAGCCCAAAGAACATCTCACCAATTTCAAATCGGGTAAATAGTCTTTTCACTCTCTTCTCCAGCCTCTCTTGCTACCTTCAATCTCCCTTTCCTTCCAATTCCAGTTGTTTTTCCTCTCTAGTAGAGACAAAAGAGACACATCCTATCCGTGAACCCAAAACTCCAGTGCTGGTCACAGACTTGGGAAGACAGTCTTCCCTTGGTGCCTAATCACTGTGGGAACCCCTGCCTGATTGTTCACCCACATTTCAGAGGTGTCTGATCACCACGGGGGCACCTGCCTTGATTCTTCACCTTAGTGGCAAGTACCACCTCCCCTGGGTGGCAAGTACCAGCACCACCCCCACTCCATGTCTCTACCCTCTCTTTTCTCTGGGCTTGCCTCCTTCACTATGGGCAACCTTCCACCCTCAATTCCCCCTTCTTCTCCCTTAGCCTGTGTTCTTAAGAACCTAAAACCCCTTCAACTAACACCTGACCTAAAACCTAAATGTCTTAATTTTCTTCTGCAATACTGCTAGGCCCCAATACAAAATCAACAATGGTTCCAAATGTTCAGAAAACGGCACTTTTGATTTATCCATCTTACAAGACCTGGATGATTTTTGTCAAAAAAAATGGGCAAATGGTCTGAGGTGCCTAATGTCCAGGCATTCTTTACACATTGGTCCCTCCCTAGTCTCTGCTCCCAATGCAACTCGTCCCAAATCTTTAATGGTCTGAGGTGCCTGACGTCCAGGCATTCTTTTACACATTGGTCCCTCCTAGTCTCTGTTCCCAATGCGACTCATCCCAAATCTTTCTTCTTTCTCTCCTGTCTGTTCCTTCAGTCCACCCCAAGCTCTGAGTCCTTGAATCCTTCCTTTTCTACAGACCCATCTGACCTCTCCTCCTCCCCAGGCTGCTCCTCGCCAGGCTGAGCCAGGTCCCAATTCTTCCTCAGCCTCTGCTCCCCCACCCTATAATCCTTCTATCACCTCCCTCCTCACACCCGGTCTGGCTTACAGTTTTGTTCATGTGACTAGCCCTCCCCACCTGCCCAACAATTTCCTCTTAAAGAGGTGGCTGGAGCTAAAGGCATAGTCAAGGTTAATGCTCCTTTTTCTTTATCTGACCTCTCCCAAATCAGTTAGCATTTAGGCTCTTTTCATCAAATATAAAAACCCAGCCCAGTTCATGGCCCATTTGGCAACAACCCTTAGACTGCTTTACTGCCTAGACCCAGAGAAGGCCAGAAGGCTCTTATTCTCAATATGCATTTTAACCCAATCCACTCCTGACATTAAAAAAAAAGCTCCAAAAATTAGATTCTGGCCCTCAAACCCCACAACAGGACTTAATTAACCTCGCCTTCAAGGTGTACAATAAAAAAGAGGCAGCCAAGTAGCAACTTATTTCTGAGTTGCAATTACTTGCCTCCACTGTGAGAGAAACCCCAGCCACATCTCCAGCACACAAGAACTTCAAACACCTGAACCGCCAGGCGTTCCTCCAGGACCTCCTCCCCAGGATCTTGCTTCAAGTGCTGAAATCTGGCCACTGGGCCAAGGAATGCCTGCAGCCCAGGATTCCTCCTAAGCTGTGTCCCATCTGTGCAGGACCCCACTGGAAATGGACTGTCCAACTCACCCAGGCAGCCACTCCAGAGCCCTGGAACTCTGGCCCAAGGCTCTCTGACTGACTCCTTCCCAGATCTTCTCGGCTTAGCAGCTGAAGACTGACACTGCCCATTGCCTTGAAGCCTCCTGGACCATCACAGATGCTTTGGGTAACTCTTACAGTGGAGGTAAGTCCGTCCCCTTCTTAATCAATATGGAGGCTACCCACTCCACATTACCTTCTTTTCAAGGGCCTGTTTCCTTGCCTCCATAACTGTTGTGGGTATTGATGGCCAGGCTTCTAAACCTCTTAAAACTCCCCAACTCTGGTGCCAACTTGGACAACATTCTTTTATGCACTCCTTTTAGTTATCCCACCTGCCCAGTTCCCTTATTAGGTCGAGACATTTTAACTAAATTATCTGCTTCCTGACTATTCCTAGGCTACAGCCACACCTCATTGCACCCTTTTCCCCAGTTCAAAGCCTCCTTCATCTTCCTCTTGTATCCCCCACCTTAAACCCACAAGTATGGGACACCTCTACTCTCTCCAATCATCACACAATTAAACCTAATCACCCTTACCCTGCTCAATGCAATATCCATCCCGCTTTAAAAGGTTAAAGCCTGTTATCATCCTGTAAACATGGCCTTTAAAGCCTATAAAACTCCTTACAAGACCCCTTTACCTGTCCAAAAAGACAGACAGGTTGGTTCAGGATCACCTTGCTCAACCAAATTGTCTTGCCTATCCACCCTGTGGCCAAACCCCTATACCACTATCCTCAATACTCCCCCAAAATTATTCTGTTCTGGATCTCAATGCTTCTTTACTATTCCTACCCTTCATCCCAGCCTCTCTTTGCTTACTGGACTGACCCTGACATCAGTCCCAGCAGCTTACCTGGGTTGTACTGACAAGCTTCAGACAGCCCTCATTACTAAAGCTCTTCTCAGAGACTTTCTTTCCACCCTCTGCTTCTCATCTTATTAAATATATTGATGACCTTCTCTTTGTAGCCCTCCTCTTCTCAACAAGAATTCAGCATTTACAAAATGATATCTGCTCAAAGCTCACATCCACATCCAGATACCTCTGACTCTGAAACCATGTTGAATCATGTTCTGATCTCTCAAACCCCAATTCTACAAGAACAACTCCTTCTTCCTGGCATGGTTGATACTTTGCCTTTGGATACCTGGTTTGATCTAACAAAACCATTTTATAAACTCACAAAGGAAACCTAGCTGACCCCATAGATCCTAAATCCTTTCCCCACTCTCTTTCCATTCTAAAAACAGAAAGCTGCTCACTAGCTCTCTAACTCATCCCAAACCTTTTTCATTACACACAGCCAAATGGGCTGTGCAGTCTGGTTCTTACACAAGACAGGACCGCCCTGTAGCCTTTCTGTCAAAACAACTTGACCTTACTAGGCTGGTCATTATTCTGATACCACAGAATGTTCTCTGAATTCACTCCACCTCATATTTCCTTCTTCCTGTCCTCACCCTGATCAGTTTATTGATGGACTCCACCAGCCTTGCCATTCACAGCAAAAGGCACTGATATAATTATCATTGAGGACCACTCCACTCCACTACCTCTCAGCAAGCTGAACTCATGCTAACTCGAGCCCTCACTCTTGCAAAAGGACTCATGTCAATATTTATACTGGCAAATATGCCTTCCATTCCTGCACCACCATGCTGTTATATGGGCTGAAAATTTCCTAATTAAAGGGTCCTCCATCATTAATGCCTCTTTAATACTCTCAAGCTTTACTTCCAAGGAAGCTGGAGTCATTCACTGCAAGGCATCAAAGGCATCAGATCCATGCTCAGCAACAATGCTGATAAGACAAAAAGCAGATTCCACTTCTGTCCCTCATGGCCAGTGCTCCTTCTCATCAGTCACTCCCTCTACTGATTCCACTATCATTACAAGCAATGGTTCTTGACCACAAAAAAGGAAAATCTTCCAGCCTCACAGGCTCATTCCATTCTATGCCTTTCAAAACCTCTTCCATGTATTACAAGAGACTCTGAACCTCTCATTTCCTTTGAAAATATCACTCTTCAGTATTCCCTGTTGTTTGGATTCAGCCTCCTCTTCCTACAGAAACAGGAAGATCAGAATTCAGGCTTTCTCATACACATAAAAATTGAATTCTCATGATCAATCACTTAAATCTAGCTTTCTCCAAACAGTCTGAGAAAATCTGGTCATCATCTTTTCACATACCAGTACAAGGCAATTGTCTGAGTTCACACAGTTCAACTCAGAATAATGACAGGCTGCAAGAACAATTTCAGTGGGATAGAACAATTTCTTCAGATGACACCAAAGACAAAAAGATACCTCACCTCATGATTAATCATTCCCTTACTAAAGATTTCAATTCACATCTTCCATAGTCAATGACTAGATTCAGAGAAATCACACTTTACAGCTTCAGGATGACTCTGAGCCCTTTCCTATCACCTTAACTCACTGCTAAAAGGACTCTGTATTTAAATGAAGAAGTTGGTTTTATCAAAACAATCCAGCCTGGTATGACAACATAAAAAACTTAAAGATAAGAAAACTGAGAGAAATAATTACACTGAACATGGACACTCTCTAATGGATGTCTGTTCCCATTCTTAGTCCTTACCTGTTTTCTCCTTTTCTTATTTGACCTTTGTCTTCTGTTTAGTTTCTCAATTCATACAAAACCCCATCAGATCACCAATCATCTATATGACAAATGCTACTTTAACAACAATTACCATCCTCTGCAAATCTCCTCAATTCATTCCACTCACATGTAGGTGCCAACATCCTTCACACTCAAAAGCCTGAAAGACATACCCCCAAAAATTGAGAAACTCACAAAACTTTATAAAATAAAAGACAAATGTCAGCCTCTGAGCAAGCTAGCCATCCTGTGACCTGCACATATACATCCAGATGGCCTGAAAAGAACTGAGAAACAAACACAAAAAGAGAAAACAACCATCCTGTCTTAACTGATGACAACCACAAATTCCAAGCTCTTCATCCTCAACTGATCATCAATGGATTCTTCCTCAAAATCATGATCTCATGCATATTCTGCTGACAAAGATCCATTAACTGTAACTTTCACTGCAGCAAAAACTGACTCTCACTGACTCCTTTTGACTCAGCCTCCTGCACAGGTGAAATAAACAGAGCTCACATAAAGCCTGTTTGGTGGACCTTCTTCACACTCAGACAAGACCTTCCTCTGACAGAGCCTACCCAAATGAAGGAACCAGAAAACCAACTCTGGTAATATGACAAAACAAGGCTCTTACACCCCAATCACACTAGTTCAATGGATCCAAACCAAGAAGAAATCCTGATTTACCTGAAAAAAAATTCAGGAGGTTAGTTATTAAGCTAATCAGAGGGACCAGAGAAAGGCAAAGCCCAATGCAAGAAATCCAAAAAATATAAAAGAAGGAGAAATATTCAAGGAAATAGATAGCAAGAAAACAATAAAAATTCAGGAAACTTGGACACACTTTTAGAAATGCAAATGCTCTGGAAAGTCTCAGCAATAGAATTGAACAAGTAGAAGAAAGAAATTCAGAGCTCAAGACAAGGTCTTTGAATTAACCAATCAACAAAGACAAAGAAAAAGAATAAGAAATATGAACAAAGCCTCCAAGAAGTCTGGGATTATGTTAAATGACCAAACCTAAGAATAATGGTGTTCCTGAGGAAGAAGAGAATCTAAAAGCTTGGAAAAATATTTGGGGAATAATCAAGGAAAACTTCCTGGCCGAAATAGACATCCAAATAAAGCACAAAGAACACCTGGGAAATTCATCAAAAGATCTTCACCTAGGCACATTGTCATCAGGTTATCCAAAGTTAAGACAAGGAAAGAATCTTAAGAGCTGTGAGACAGAAGCACCAGGTAACCTATAAAGGAAAACCTATCAGATTAACAGCAGATTTCTGCAGAAACCCTACAAGCTAGAAGGGATTGGGCCTATCTTCAGCCTCCTCAAACAAAACAATTATCAGCCAAGAATTTTGTATCCAGTGAAACTAAGCATCATATATGAAGGAAAGATACAGTCTTTTCAGACAAACAAATGCTGAGAGAATTTTATTACCAAACACCACTACAAGAACTGCTAAAAGGAGCTCTAAATCTTGAAACAAATCCTGGAACACATCAAAACAGAACCTTTAAAGCATAAATCACACAGGACCTATAAAACAAAAATACAAGTTAAAAAGCAAAAAACAAACAAAAAACAAAGTACACAGGCAACAAAGAGCATGAATGCAATGGTACCTCACATTTCAATACTAACATTGAATGTAAATGGCCTAAATGCTCCACTTAAAAGATACAGAACCAGAATGGATAAGAACTCACCAACCAACTATCTGCTGCCTTCAGGAGACTCACCTAACACATAAGGACTCACATAAACTTAAAGTAAAGGGGTGGAAAAGGCATTTCATGCAAATGGACACCAAAAGTGAGCAGGGTAGCTATTCTTATATCAGACAAACAAACTTTAAAGCAACAGCAGTTAAAAGAGACAAAAGGGAATGGTCCTGCCAATCACAATACAATACAGACCTAAGAGAGGACAGTAGTCTACTGACAGCACTAGACAGGTCATCAAGACAGAAAGTCAACAAAGAAACAATGGATTTAAACTATACCTTGGAACAAATGGACTTAACAGATATATACAGAACATTTCATCCAACAACCAGAATACACATTCTATTCAACAGCATGGAACTTTCTCCAAGATAGACCATATGATAGGCCATAAAATGAGCCTCAATAAATTTAAGAAAATTGAAATTATATCAAGCACTCTCAGACCACAGTGGAATAAAACTGAAATCAACTCCAAAAGGAACCTTCAAAACCATGCAAATACATGGAAATTAAATAACCTGCTCCTGAATGAGCATTGGGTCAAATGAAATCAAGATGGAAATTTAAAAAATTCTTCAAACTGAATGACAATGACACAACCTATCAAAACCTCTGGGATACAGCAAAGGCAGTGCTAAGAGGAAAGTTCATAGCCCTAAATGCCTACATCAAAAAAGTCTGAAAGAGCACAAAGAGACAATCTAAGGTCACACCTCAAGGAACTAGAGAAACAACAAACCAAACCCAAACCCAGCAGAAGAAAGGAAATAACCAAGATCAGAGCAGAACTAAATGAAAAACAACAACAAAAAACAAAAAGATAAATGAAACAAAAAGCTGGTTCTTTGAAAAGATAAAATTGATAGACCATTAGCAAGATTAACCAAGAAAAGAGAGAAAATCCAAATAACCTCACTAAGAAATGAAAAGGAGATATTACAACTGACACCACTGAAATACAAAAGATCATTCAAGGCTACTATGAACACCTTTATGCATAAACTAGAAAACCTAGAAGAGATGGATAAATTCCTGGAAAATACAACCTCCTAGCTTAAATCAGGAAGAATTAGATACCCTGAACAGACCAATAACAAGCAGTGATTGAAATGGTAATTTAAAATTACCAACAAAAAAAAGTCCAGGACCAGACAGATTCACAGCAGAATTCTACCAGACATTCAAAGAAGAATTGGTACCAATCCTTTGACACTATTCCACAAGATAGAAAGAAGGAACCCTCCTAATTCATTCTATGAAGCCAGCATCACCCTAATACCAAAACCAGGAAAGGACATAACCAAAAAAGAAACTACAGATATCCTTGATGAACATAGATGCTAAAATCCTTAACAAAATACTAGCTAACCAAATCCAACAACATATCAAAAGATAATCCACCATGATCAAGTGGGTTTCATACCAGGGATGGTTTAACATGCAAGTCAATAAATGTGATACACACATAAACAGAATTAAAAACAAAATCACATGATCATCTCAATAGATGCAGAAAAAGCATTCAACAAAATCCAGCATCCTTATGATTAAAACTCTCAGCAAAATCATACATAAGGGACATACCTTAATGTAATAAAAGCCATCTATGACAAACCCACAGCCAACATAATACTGAATGGGAAAAGTTGAAAGCATTCCCTCTGAGAACTGGAACAAGACAAGGATGCACTCTCACTCCTCTTCAACATAGTACTGGAAGTCCTAGCCAGAGCAATCAGACAAGAGAAAGAAATAAAGGGCATCCAAATCAGTAAGAGGAAGTCAAACTGTTTGCTGATGATATGATTGTTTACCTTGAAAACCCTAAGACTCCTCCAGAAAGCTCCTAGAACTGATAAAAGAATTCAGCAAAGTTTCTGGATACAAGATTAATGTACACAAATCAGTAGCTCTTCTATACACCAACAGTGACCAAGTGAGAATCAAATCAAGAACTCAACCCCTTTTACAATAGCTGCAAAAAAAAAAAAATAGGAATATACCTAACCAAGGAGTTGAAAGACCTCTACAAGGAAAACTACAAAACACTGCTGAAAGAAATCATAGATGACACAAACAAATGGAAACACATCCCATGCTCATGGATGGGTAGAATCAATATTGTGAAAATGACCATACTGCCAAAAGCAATCTACAAATTCAATGCAATCCCCATCAAAATACCACCATCATTCTTCACAGAATTAGAAAAACAATTCTAAAATTCATATGGAACCAAAAAAGCCCATAGCCAAAGCAAGACTAAGCAAAAGAACAAATCTGGAGGCATCACACTACCTGATTTCAAACTATACTATAAGGCCATAGTCACCAAAACAGTGTACTGGTATAAAAATAGGCACATAGACCAATGGAACAGAATAGAGAACCCAGAAATAAACCCAAATACTTATTGATCTTTGACAAAGCAAACAAAAATATAAAGTGGGAAAGGACACCCTTTTCAACAAATGGTGCTGGGATAATTGGCTAGCCACATGTAGGAGAATGAAACTGGATCCTCATCTCTCACCTTATAAAAATCAACTCAAGATGGATTAAGGACTTAAACCTAAGACCTGAAACTATAAAAATTCTAGAAGATAACATTGGAAAAACCTTCTAGACATTGGCTTAGGCAAATTTCATGACCAAGAACCCAAAAGCAAATGCAATAAAACAAAGATAAATAGCTGGAACCTAATTAAACTAAAGAGCTTTTACACAGCAAAAGGAACAGTCGGCAGAGTAAACAGACACACAGAGTGGAGAAATCTTCACAATCTATACCTCTAACAAAGGACTAATATCCAGAATCTACAACGAACTCAAACAAATCAGTAAGAAAAAAACCAAACAATCCCATCAAAAAGTGGGCTAAGGACATGAACAGACAATTATCAAAAGATGTACAAATGTTCAAAAACATATGAAAAAATGCTCAACATCACTAATGATCAGGGAAATGCAAATCAAAACCACAATGTGATACCACCTTAATCCTGCAAGAATGGCCATAATAATAATTTAAAAAACCAGAAAACAGTAGATGTTGGTGTGGATGTAGTGAACAGGGAACACTTTTACACTGCTGGTGGGAGTGTAAACTAGTACAGCCACTGTAGAAAACAGTGTGGAGATTCCTTAAAGAACTAAAAGTAGAACTACCATTTGATCCAGCAATCCCACTACTGGGTATCTACCCAGAGGAAAAGAAGTCATTATTTGAAAAGATACTTGCACACACATGTTTATAGCAGCACAATTCACAATTGCAAAATGGAACCAACCCAAATGCCCATCAATCAAGTGGATAAAGAAACTGTGGTATATATATATATGGAATATACTACCCATAAAAGGAATGAATTAACAGCATTTGCAGTGACCTGGATGAGATTGAGACTATTATTCTAAGTGAAGTAACTCAGGAATGGAAAACCAAACATTATGTTCTCACTGATATGTGGAGCTAAGCTATGAGGATGCAAAGGCATAAGAATGATACAATGGACTTTGGGGACTTGGGGAAGAGTGGGAGGGTGAGGGTAAAGACTACAAATATGGTGCAGTGTATACTGCTCAGGTGATGGGTGCACCAAAATCTCACAAATCACCACTAGAGAACTTACTCATGTAACCAAACACCACCTGTACCCCAATAACTTATAAAAAGAATTTTAAAATAAAAATAAAATAAAATCGAAAAACAAAAAGACAAAGAAAGAAACAGAACCAGCCTGTCATGTAACAAACAGAACATTTTGGAAAAATGTGAAATATGAAATACTTCAATTCTCTCAAGGAAAAAGGAATATAGTAATACACAGTGTTGTTTCTCCCACAATTATCCCCCATCATTCCCTTTCTTGTTAATGGCACCACTACCTTTTAGCATTGACTGTGAAACCACTCTCCCCACCTCACAATCCAGTAAGCCAATCATATAGATCATAAGTCTGTAATGTCTCACTGGCTAATACTTCCACATTATTATGTCTTCAAATTTTAAAACCATCTAGCACTTCTTACTCCTAAGGCATCCTTTAAAATATATCTTCTATTTAAGATCTAAATAATGTCTTTCACTCTCTTACCCACAATCTTTTGACCAAGAGATAAACCGGAAAATATCTCTGCTGAGCATACAGTGTGTTAATTCCATATTCTTTCAAGACAAAAAGCTCACATTCATGCTCCTTCCAGAATGACTATGGTTTCCTAAAATATCACAATGAATCTGATTGGAATTCATACTCTCAATTATCATGTGATTAATATGGCCTATCTTCTTTCCTACTATGACATCAGAGGTCATTTTCCTGAGCTTTGGTGCTTTTTGTGGCCTTTGCATAGATTCTTCCCTTGTCAGGTTCTCACTAGAAGTGGACACATCAGTCTCTGAGTGATAAGAATGACAGCAAATCCTGGGTAAAGTTGGATTAGATCTAGAATAAATGCAGAGGAAAGCAGATCACTGATCTTTTGGTCTTCTAGATATGAACAATCATCACAGACATAAGAATGAAGTGACTCTTTTCTGGTTTCTCACTAAACTTTAAAGTCTTCCTATTGAATACACAGTTTGGTCACAGATATGTAAACAATCATTCTTTTACAAACATAAGAATGAATATGATCTCTTTTCCTGGCGCCTTACCCTCACTAAACTTGGTGGGGAGAAGTCCCCCCATTGCAACACACACAGAAGATGTGGTCTGCACTTCTTAGTATGACATTGAGTCTGGCATGAAAGAATGACTTTGAAGACCTTGCATATGGAAGACAATGAATTTCCTTCCTCAGCATCTGTGACAACAAACAAGAGGACAGGTATATTAGACCACAAAGCTTCACAAATGAAAATGTTCGTACATGTCTGCACATCTGACATCCAGCACCCCTCATAATGCACCTGTCTTTGGGTCCTGCCACACAACCAGGCCTGATTATAAACCACAGCCTGACCAGCAACACCAACGGCAGAGGCATGAACCCCAATTACGCTGCCAGGGCTATGCCACTCTATACACCAGCTCCACCACTGGGGTTTGTATGGTATGGAAGCATGGAAGCTCCAACACCCAACTTAAAGATTCCTCAATTTCCTTCAATGCCCAGACTGAAAATAAGCATTGTAGCCCCATCCAATCTTTATTTGAAATGGTTTCTGCACCTTGTCTTTTATACACAACCTTGAGCAGACCCAGCTGTTTCCTGAATACCACAATAGCCAAGATAAAGTCCTGAAACCTGACTCTGCATCTGTCTCAATTCAAAACAGGAAGATGTAACCAGGCCTGTAAGTAATTGGCTTCTGCCCCTGAGATATGGTTTGGATAGATTTACCACCTAAATCTCATGTTCAGTTGTAATCTCCAATGTTGGAGGTGGGAAGGTGATTAGATCATGGGGGTAGATTTCTCATAATGGTTTAGCACCATCACCTTGGTGCTGTTCTCATGATAGTGAGTCAGTTCTCATGAGATCTAGTTGTTTAAAAGTGTATAGCACCTCCTTTGCCCTCTCTCTTTTGCTCCTGCTCCTGATGTAAAGACCTGCCTTTTTACCATGATCCTAAGTTTCTGAGGTTTCCTCAAAGAACAGATGCACTTCCTGTACAGCCTGCAGAACTATAAGCCAAGTAAACCTCTATTCTTTATAAATTACCCAGTCTTAGGTATTTCTTTATAGTAATGTGAGAATGGCCTAAGACATCCTGTCAATCTGCACCTGGGCAGTGCCTTCATAATTCAAGGTAGAGTATAGCAATTCTGACACTGGAGGCTGTGTTGCCTAACAAATAATCATAAGAGCCAGAATTATTCAGGAAATATCTGAGACTGGCATTTATCTCTAAGAGAGAATGGAAAGAAGATTTCCAATAAATATTACAGTTAGTCAAGACTCTTTCTCCTCACATGGTTTATTCTCTGTTGATGAAATCTACTCAATCAGGACAGTCACACACAAACACATAATGCACAGCAATCCACTTCTACACAGTCTGACTGACGATATTTTCAACATATGCTGTATTTTTCTGAACATAACCCCATCATACACAGAAAAGCTACTGAAAGTTGAGAAATTGTAAGTTGAGTCATCATAAGTCAGGGACATCTGTCTATTTTACCTTTACGATGCTTCTTATGGCAAATCAAGAAGTCTCCTCATTTCTCTTCCCAGTTCCACTTTCTGGTTTTCTCAAAAATCCATTCTCAACATTGTAAAGAAATGGCTCATCAATCCATCAACACCTGACTAGAAACTTGTAATGAATTCGCAAAGAGGTGCATGGAGGAATGAAATGCATATACATATTTTAAATTAATCTTTACTGTTTAAACTATAGTTGTAACATGCAGTTGTAAGAAATAATTCAAAGATTACATAGAGATCCTGTGTACCCTTTATTCAGTTTCCGCCAATGGTAAAATTTTGCAAAACTACAGTACAATATCACAACCAGGATATTCACATTAATAGTAAGATGCAGAATATCCCATCGCCAGAAAGATACTGCCTGTTGCTCTTTTATAGCAATACTCCTTTCCTGCTCCATTGAATGGCAGAACTAGTCTTTCTCCATTGCCATAAGTCATCAAATGATATAAATGGAATTTTCGTGTAATCTTTGGAATTGTCTCATTTCACTCAGCATAATTCTCTGAAGATTCCTCCAGGTTGCTGGTTGTTAGACCTTTCAATCCATTGTATGGAATGGTTCAACATGAAGCCACGATCTGGTGGATAAGCCACTGGATGCTAGATTCAGTTTTTTTAAATTTTCACATCATGTTCATCAGGGATATTGGCCATTTTCTGAGTTGTTGTGTCTCTGCCATTTGGTATCAGAATGATGCTGGCTTTATGAAATGAGCTAGCCCTCTTTTCTGTGTTTGGAATAGTTTCAGAAAATGGTACCAGCTCTCTTTGTCTCTGGTAGAATCGAATCCATCTGGTCTGCTGGAAGGGCAAATTACTGCCTCAATTTCAGAATGATGGGTCTATTCAGGAACTTCTTCCCAGTTTAGTCTTGGAAGTGTAGAATTTATCCATTTCTTCTAGATTTTCTAGGATTCAATAGAGGTGTTTATAATATTCTCTGATGGTAGTCTGTATTTCTGTGGGATCAGTGGTGATGTCCTTTATCATTTTTGTGGCTATTTGATTCTTCTCTTTTCTTCTTTATTAGTCTGGCTAGTGGTCTATCTATTTTGTGATCAAAAAAAAAATCAGGTCCTGGATTCATTGATGGAATTTTATCTCATACTTCAGTTCTGCTCTGATTTTAGTTATTCCTTGTCTTCTGCTTTTGAATTTGTTTGCTCTTGCTTCTCAGTTATTTTAACTGTGATGTCAGTGTCAATTTAGATCCACTCACCTGTAGGGGTTTAGTGTTGAACTAACACTGTTTAGCTGTCCCAGAGACTCTGGAAGGTCTTTGTTCTCACTGACAAAGAACATTTATTTCTGCCAATTTCGCTGTTGTAGATGGCATTCAGGAGCAGGTTGTTCATTTCCATGTAGATGCAGAAAGTTTCAATCCTGAATTCTAATTTGGACTATGGTCTGGAGACTGTTGGTCATGATTCTCTTCTTTTCCAGTTGAGTGACAATTATGTGTCAATTTTAGAAAAAGCAATTCTGAAGAATGTCTCTGTTGATTTAATTCTGTAAATGTCATAGGTAATCAGCAATCTCAGGATACAAAATCAATATGCAAAATCACAAGCATTCTTGTACACCAATAAAAACAGAGGCCAAATCATGAGTGAACTCCCATTCACAATTGCTACAAAGAGAATAAAATACCTAGAATCCAACTTACAAGGGATGTGAAGGACCTCTTCAAGGAGAACTACAAACCACTGCTCAAGGAAATAAGAGGACACAAACAAATGGAAAAAACATCCATGCTCATGGATAGGAAGAATCAATATCGTGAAAATGGCCATACTGCCCAAAGTAATTTATAGATCCAATGCTATCCCCATCAAGCTACCATTGACTTTCTTCACAGAATTGGAAAAAACTACTTTAAAGTTCATATGGAACCAAAAAAGAGCCCGGATATTCAAGACAATCCTAAGCAAAAGAACAAAGCTGGAGGCATCACTACCTGACTTCAAACTATACTACAAGGCTACAGTAACCAGCATGGTACTGGTACCAAAACAGATATATAGACCAATGGAGCAGAACAGAGGTCTCAGAAATAATGCCACACATCTACAATCATCTGATCTTTGACAAACCTGACAAAAACAAGAAATGGGGAAAGGATTCCCTATTTAATAAATGGTGTTGGGAAAACTGGCTAGCCATATGCAGAAAGCTGAAACTGGATCCTTCCTTACACTTTATACAAAAAATTCAAGATGGATTAAAGACTTAAATGTTAAGACCTAAAACCATAAAAACCCTAGAAGAAAACCTAGGCAATACCATTCAGGACATAGGCATGGGCAAAGACTTCATGACTAAAACACCAAAAGCAATGGCAACAAAAGCCAAAATTGACAAATGGGATCTAATTAAAGAGCTTCTGCACAGCAAAGAAACTATCATCAGAGTGAACAGGCAACCTACAGAATGGGAGAAAATTTTTGCAATCTATCCATCTGACAAAGGGCTAACATTCAGAATGTACAAATAACTTAAACAAGTTTACTAGAGAAAAACAACCTCATCAAAAAGTGGGCAAAGGATAGAAATAGACACTTCTCAAAACAAGACATTTATGTGGCCAAGAAACATATGAAAAAAAGCTCATCATCACTGATCATTAGAGAAATGCAAATCAAAACCACAATGAGATACCATCTCACACCAGTTAGAATGGTGATCATTAAAAAATCAGGAAACAACAGATGCTGGAGAGGATGTGAAGAAATAGGAATGCTATTACACTGTTGGTGGGAGTGTAAATTACTTCAACCATTGTGGAATACAGTGTGGCGATTCCCCAAGGATCTAGAACTGGAAATACCATTTGACCCAGTAATCTCATTACTGGGTATATACCCAAAGGATTATAAATCATTCTACAGTAAAGACTCATGGACACGTATGTTTATTGCAGCACTATTCAGTATAGCAAATATTTGGAACCAACTCAAATGCCCATCAAGATAGACTGGATACAGAAAATGTGGCACATATACACCATGGAATACTATGCAGCCACAAAAAAGGATGAGTTCATGTCCTTTGCAGGGACATGGATGAAGCTGGAAACCATCATTCTCAGCAAACAAACACAAGAACAGAAAACCAAACACCACATGTTCTCAGCCATAAGTGAGAGTTGAACGATGAGAACACATTGATATAGGGAGGGAAACATCACACCCTGGGGCCTGTCAGAGTTAAGGGGCTAGGTGAGGGTAGCACTAGGAGAAATACCTAATGTAGATGACGGGCAGCAAACCACCATGGCACGTATGTACCTGTGTAACAAACCTGCACCTTCTGCCCATGTATCCTAGAACTTAAAGTATAATAATAATTAAAAAACAACCTTTATGAGGTCTAATTGTTCATTTTTTTCCACTTACAAATTGTGCTATTGATGTCAATGCTTTCAAGATTTTTTCTCTGTCTTTTGTTTTCAGAAGTTTGACTATGATGTATCTTGGTTTGTATTTTTTTGTTGTTTTGTCCTGTCTGGGGTTCACTCAGCTTCTTAAATCTCTAGGTTTATGTCTCTTGCCAAATTTGGAAAATTTCTCACTATTTATTTGAATACGTTTTCAGTCCTACCTTCTTTCTTCTTTACACAGAGTCAGAACAGAAACTACCTTAACTTTCATATGGAACCAAAAACAGCCCGGATATTCAAGACAATCCTAAGCAAAAAGAACAAAGCTGGAGTCATCACGCTACCTGACTTGAAACTATACTACAAAGCTACAGTAACCAAAAAGAGCATGGTACTGCTACCAAAACAGATATATACAGACCAATTAAACAGAACAGAGGCCTGAAATAATACCACACATCTACAACCATCTGATATTTGACAAACCTGACAAAAACAAGTAATGGGGAAAGGATTCCCTATTTAATAAATGGTGTTGGGAAAACTTGCTAGCCATATGCAGAAAACTGAAACTGGACCCCTTCCTTAAACTTTATACAAAAATTAACTCAAGTTGTATTAAAGACTTAAACATAAGACCACAAAACCATAAGAACCTTAGAAGAACCCTAGCACTTCATTCAGGATATAGGCATGAGTAAAAGACTTCATGACTAAAACACCAAAAGCAATGGCAACAAAAGCCAAAATTGACAAATGGGATCTAATTAAAGAGCTTCTGCACAGCAAAGAAACTATCATCAGAGTGAACAGGCAACACAGAATGGGTAGAAAACGTTCACAATCTATCCATCTGACAAAGGGCTAACATTCAGAATGTACAAATAGCTTAAACAAGTTTGAGAGAAAACAACCTCATCAAAAGTGGGCAAAGGATAAAATAGACACTTCTCAAAACAAGACATTTATGTGGCCAAGAAACATATGAAAAAGATATCATCATGATCATTAGAGAAATGCAAATCAAAACCACAATGAGTACCATCTCACACCAGTTAGAATGGTGATCATTAAAAAATTCAGAAACAACAGATGCTGAGAGATGTGAAGAAATAGGAATGCTATTACACTGTTGGTGGTTGTAATTACTTCAACCATTGTGGAATACAGTGTGGCGATTCCCCAAGGATCTAGAACTGAAATACCATTTGACAGTAATCTCACATTACTGTATATACCTCAAAGGATTATAAATCATTCTACAGTAAAGACTCATGGACTACGTATGTTTATTGCAGCACTATTCAGTATAGCAAATATTTGGAACCAACTCAAATGCCCATCAAGATAGACTGGATACAGAAAATGTGGCACATATACACCATGGAATACTAGGTGCAGCCACAAAAAGGATGAGTTCATGTCCTTTAGGGACATGGATGAAGCAAAACCATCATTCTCAGCAAACAAACACAAAAGAACAGAAAACCAAACACCACATGTTCTCAGCCATAAGTGAGAGTTGAACGATGAGAACACATTGATATAGGAGGAAAACATCACACCTGGGCCTGTCAGATTAAGGGCTAGGTGAGGGTAGCACTAGGAGAAATGTCTAATGTAGATGAACGGCAAAAAACCACCATAAGGTATATGTACCTGTGTAACAAACCTGCACCTTCTGCCCATGTCCTAGAACTTAAAGTATAATAATAATTAAAAACAACCTTTATGAGGTCTAATTGTTTTGCTTATTTTTCCACCTTACAAATTGTGCTATTGATGTCAATGCTTTCAAGATTTTTTCTGTCTTTTGTTTCGAAGTTTGACTATGATGTATCTTGGTTTGTATTTTTTGTTGTTTGTCCTGTCTGGGGTTCACTCAGCTTCTTAAATCTACTAGGTTTATGTCTGCGCAAATTTGGAAAATTTTTCACCATTTATATTTGAATACGTTTTCAGTCCTACCTTCTTTCTTCTTTCCTAGAAAAGACAGGAATATTACATAATATTCCTGATGACAAAAGTATTAGATCTCTTGCCACATCTCTACTGGTCTCTGAGGCTCTGGTCATTTTCTTTAGTCCATTTTCTCAGCCTTTTTCAAATTGGTTAACTTATATTTTTCTATCTTCTAGTTCACCAAGTCTTTCCTTTGTCTGTTCTATTCTGTTATGGAGTCCATCCACTGAGCTTTTAATTAGGGTTATTATACCTTTCAATTCTAAAATTTGCATTTGTTTCTTCTTTATATTTTGTATGTATTTGCTGAGACTGTCTATTTTTATGTGTCTCAAGAGTATAATTGCTTATTTAAACATTTTTATCAAGTCAAAAACAACAGACGCTGGTGAGGTTTCAAGGAAAAAGGAATGTTGTTAAATTGTTAGTGGGAGTGAAAACTAGTTCATCCATTGTGGAAAAAAGTGTGGCAATTCCTCAAAGACATAAAGGCAGAGATGTCATTTGACCCAGCAATCCCATTACTGGGTATATGGCCAAAGAAATATAAATCATTCTATTATAAAGATGCATGCACACATACGTTCATTGTAGCACTATTCACAATAGCAAAGACATGGAATCAACCTAAATGCTTATCAATGATAGACTGGATAATGAAAATGTGGCATGTATACACCATGGAATACTACACAGCCATAAAAGGGAATTAGATCATGTCTTTTGCAGGGACATGAATGAAGCTGGAAGTCATTATCCCCAGCAAATCAATGCAGGAACAGAAAACCAAATACTGCATGTTC